>MU675588.1:160700-209346 GCA_026770625.1 Nicotiana glauca
CTTAGAGACCAAACAAACCTCCGCCTTCCCCCACCGTGCTCCGCCCACCAGAAATCGCCTCACGGCGGTTCCGGTGGTCCAACCCCTCCCAAATTTACACCACTTCTTCATCTCAACCTCCCCGTTCCAAAACCCTGAACCTCATCCTTTGAATCCCAGCCAACATCTTCGAATCTTCAATCGAAGATCGGTCAGAAACCCTAATACACCCAACGACCTCCAAAGTTACACCATCTCCTCACCTCAACCTCCCCATCTCCGTGCCACCCTCAGCTCCCCTCAAATTGACCTGGAACCCGTTGAATATCAATTTTAAGCCTAAGAACCCTAGCACCGCCACAAGATTCCCTGGTGGCGGTGCCAACCCTAAACCTTCCCAAAGTAACACCAGTTGTCCACCTGACCTCCCTCGTCCCTAGACCCCCCTTAGTTTCCCTCGAATGCTGTTGGAGAGTCTCGAACAAAGGTTTTCGAGTAATGTCCTGAAGCTGGCTCAGAGACTGAGGTCAAAATAGACCTTAGTCGAGTGCTCTCATTCGAGAACACTCGACTAGGGTCCATATTGGCCCCAAGTCCAAAAGACATCAGAAGTTCGAACTTAGGCCCCGTTTAATTGGCAGGTTTTAGTTTTATTTTCTTTTTCTTTTATTATTAGTTTTTGTTCAGTAAATTCATCCTCCACTCCTTTCTTATTTTTTTTGGTTTAAATTCGAATGTTTTTGTGCTTACTCTGTATTTTTGCTTCTTCTTTGTTTTCCTGAATGATTCGAATAAGTCAGTATCAATAATGCCTTATATAAAACCGCTATTATCACTGTAATTGATTGGTGTTATTATTTGGTTCAAATGGTGTCATTTTGTGTGTTGTTTGGTTCCCTGCTCTCTGTAGTTCTTTGTTCTTGCATGTGAATTCAGCTTTATCCTCGTTCAGTGTACCTTACAATGTTCACTTGTTCTTGTTTGGGTTTAATTTAGGATTGTGTTAGTTCATTTCTATGTATCTGTAACCTTGGTAGTTCAATAAGATTTTGTCCTGTTTCATTCGTCTTTGTTTTGGTGTTATTTGATTCAACCAAAGTTCAAGCTTAAGCTGTTGTGTGAATTGGATGAATTGAATCCTACTGTTTAAGTTGTTCTGATATGAATCCGACCTTGTTTGAATTGTCCTAATGCTATGAATGCAGCTTTAGTCATTCAGTGGATAGGAGAATTGGTTATAGCTGATGGGTAGTGATTTCAGGGGTTTTAGGGGTGTTTTCAGTAGTTCACAGTAAGTTCAGGGGTAATTTGGACTTGAAATTTGAAATGATTGAATGCCCTGTCAATAAGCACTAATGGACCATTAAACTAATGTATTGTTTAATAGTTAGTGGGGAACAAGGCATAATGGTATGGGGAGGTTTTAAGAGAAAATGATTAAACAAATAAAGACCCTTTCTAAATTGAATTAAAAATGAATTAAACATACAGTAATGGGGAACAAAACTTACTCTAGTGGAATTCTAATGAATATTATGGGTAGAAAACCCTTTCTTAATTGCCTAAGAGCTATAAAGAGGGGCTGGAGTTTCGATATAAATAGAGGCATTAGGACAATAAGAAATGGGGTCTTCTTCTTTTGGGTGGGATTTAAGTTAAAAAGAAAAAGAGGAAGCCTTGAAAAATCAGCTTTAGAGCTTAAAGAGTTGAGAGGTCATTGTTGAGAGTCGAAAAGGGAATAGCTACTGTGTCATTGCTTGACTTAGGGTCTGAATTAGCTAAAACCCTTTTTCTCTCTACTTCTTTCTATACTTGAAGTTAAGATATTTGGAGTCATTCACAAGGTTGGATTTATTCTGTTTGAATCAAACTTCAACACCAATTGGTTTGGTCAAGGTCGTGTCTGATTGATTTTTGTTTTCTCATTGGATTTCAATTAGTTTTGGGCCTAGTTGAGTTAGTTTTGGTTTGAGTGTTGTGTTGTTGACAGTTCCAAGTGTGTTGGGTATTTTTGAGTTCAAACTGGTCCATTCAAGCTGTTTGGTTGGTTCCCTGCTTCATTGGGGTGTTAAAGCTATTGATATTTGCTCCTGGGTCATTTCTGGACTGTTATTTCTTTCCATTTTGTTGCTGCTGGGATTTTTACTGGTTTTTTGATCTGTTACTGGGCTGTTGTTGGTTGTTGTTTGTTATTGCTGTGTTACTGCTATTGCTGACTCCTTCTTCTCCTTATTACTTTTAATTTTCCAGGTATTTATTTCTCTCCTGATGTATGGATTCTGAGATTGAAGTGGAAATGAAAAATGAAAATGTTTACCCTTGCTTATTGAGCTCTGCCTATGTTGGACCACTATGCATTGATGCCTAAGTAGTTTAGACATAATAGCTTAATATAGCCTAGTTATAATTTTGCATATGACTGTACAACTGGACTGAAATCGGATTATAATTGGACTATGTTAGATGATAGTTGTTCAGTTTATATACCGTATGAATTGGTCCCTGAATTTGTTTCATTTCCGCTTGGTTGCGAAGTATAAATGAGTGCTCATTTCAGTTTGTCATTTTCCTGTTAAATTTTGATAATCAGAAACAGTTTGGAGGTTATAAGTATGTGATGGCTATATCTAGTTTGATTTTGAGTTGAATTTGTATCCCAAGCAATATCTAGTACTGCATTAGTTAAAACACCAACAGATTAGTTAAAACACCAACAGGTTACTGCATTAGTTAATGTCAACGCTTCCATTTTTAATGAATTCCTTATCTCAACATAGGCTTTAATAGTGTAGGTTAGTAATTGCTATTCGCAACTCGCCTAAAATGACCATGCACCATCGGCTCTCTACATAAACGAATTGGCTGTTTGATAATTAGACGAGAATGAAGTTATTAATTTGAATAAATGTAGGCTGTTGTACTTTAGTGCTATTTGGAAAATACAATCAGAAAAGTCGGGATGGTATTAGGTATGCAAGAGCTTAAGCAATTGCTGGCCTGCACGGCCTCAGAGATTCGATCCTCTGATCTCTTTGGTTTGACCTTTTGCCCAATGTGTACATATTAGGTAGTTTTAGGCTCTTTGGGCCCAAGTTTGAAATGGCAATTTGGCTCGTTAAATGGCCGGCTGTGGGTTTTTTTTTAGTTAGATAGCGGTTTCAAACTAAAAGGCGCTCCCTTTTGTTTAGATCCGGACTTGAACTTGAAGCCCAAATTTTATAATATTAATTAATTAGAACTTTTATTATTAGATACAAACTAAATAGAAAATCGTAGTATACTTTAGGCTTGCCTTTAATAAAAAATGATGAGACTGAGCCTCGCCAAATAAAATACAAATTGCGGGGCCCTCATTAAATGGTTAAAATAAAACCTTTAGAATTCGGGATAGGCCGTTTAGTGAATTTCACGTCTTTCCCCAAAGATAATAACGCGCTAGTCACTTTAGGCGCGCCTTTAATAATTTTACCTTCCTAAACTCGGGTGTGCACTTCATGTGACCCAAATCCAAGTACCAAAATGTTGAATAAGATGTGTTTCGGATTGCGGTGCATTTCTTGTGACACGATCCAAAGATACGTTTTAAACGACGTTCAATTTTCATTAAAATGAATAAAAACGGTTAAAAGTTAAAATTGGCACATAGGTTCATGATCTACTAAAATCAGATAAATAAGCCAAATACGACAGTTGAGCGACCATGCTAGAACCACGGAACTCGGGAGTGCCTAACACCTTCTCCCAGGTTAACAGAATTCCTTATCCGGATTTCTGGTTCGCGGACTGTAATACAGAGTGAATCTTTTCCTCGATTCGGGATTCAACCGATGACTTGGGACACCATAAATCTCCCAAGTGGCGACTCTGAATCTCTTAATAAACGAATCCCGTTTCGATTATTCTTTAATTGGAAAAACTCCCTTTATTATACCCTTCTGGGGTGTGGTAGGTAAAAAGGAGGTGTGACAGCTCTGGCGACTCTACTGGGGATGACACCCAGAACCACTTGTTCAGGGTTAGAAATTCGAGCTTAGAATAATTGTTATATTTGGCTTTATCTGATTTTTGTTACATGTTTGGACCTAAGGTGCTAAATGCTGCTTTTTACCGCTTTGATATTTTGTGAACTGTATATAAATTGTTACGAATCCTTCCTCTCTCTGAGTCTTCTACATCATGGAGAAGGGTGAACTTCGTGTGACTTCTCTTCTGTTTAGAGTCTTTTCCCATTTAGAACGAGGTTCGGATAAGTTTCTAAGCCGGCGGAGCTTCTGTATCCCCGGTACACTGCCCCCCTTGGCTCGAGATGTCCGCTCGGGTAAGCCAGGTCTAGAACAATAAACCCAGGTTTTAAACCTAGAATAACAAAACCTCATGCCGGATCCCTAGTAGGAACGTTTGTTTGCATCATGTGCATTTGACTTTGGAGACTCAACACAGGGGTTGGGTCTGTCTAGGATAGGTGTACCTGAAGTGAAAAAGACCATCCTGATGCATCTTACTTGCTACCTGTGCATTTAATTGCTTCAGACTTGCATACTGACCGGCTTTTGAATATTGGAAAAAACTGAAAAAAGAGAGAAAAATAACAGTGTAGGGAGATAACTACTTATTTTTAGAAAAAAAACAATGCCCGAGTAGTGTCGAAACCCTGCCGAAATTTTGAAAAAAAAAAGGAATGTTTTTTAGTTTTATTCGAAAAACAAAAGAGTTTTGCTTTCTAATTTAGTTTATTTTCTTGGCCCGAACTGCGCCGGTTTGATTCTCACAGGGTGTGAGATACGTAGGCAACCCTCATCGGGTCCAACCTCCCCTTTTTGCAAAAATAGCCAAAAAATGTCAAATTTTAATTTTTGTCATAAATAAGTCGGGTGATGCCGCTCTTGTCAAATATAGTCGAATGTTCCCGAAAGGGACGCCGGAAGGCTGACTTTGCATAAACGGCCAGCTTTGGTCATTTTTTTAGATTTTTGGCTGGTTGACCCACACAGCCTTAAAATCTTCGTCCCTGAGGCGCTAAAAGGCCGTGTTTGCAATATTGGGTTTTCTATTTTTGAAAAACAAGAAAAAGAGTCATAAATAAGTCGGGTGATGCCATTTTTATCAAAAATAGCCGAATGTTCCCGAAAGGGACGCCGGAAGGCTGACTTTGCATAAACAGCCACCCTTGATCATTTTAAGATTTTTTGACCGGTTAGCCCACACAGCCTTAAAATATTCGTCCCCGAGGTGCTGAAAGGCCGTGTTTACAAAACCAGGTCTTTTATTTTAATTTAAAAAACAAGAAAAAGAGTCAGTAGGCAAGTGAATGCCGTTTGGATTTTCAGTCAAAATAAGCCAAGCCAGCTTCGGCGGTGTTTTAAACCGTTCTTGCCGAGATAGCCTTAGAGTATCTTTCAGTTGTCGAAAGGCTATTTTCGTAAAAGAATGGATAGGTTTGTGAAGTGTCATAAAATAATCCTCCCTGGCCTCAAAATTCATGTGAAATTGGGAAGTGGCCACGCTTGCAAAAATAACCATTTGGTTAAAATTGGCAAATAGGGAAGGAATCTGTCAGTTTGTTTTAAGTTTGTATTTCTTTTTGTTAGAGTAGTTGGGTTGTTCAATTTTCGGATCTGTATTTCGTCTTTACTTCAAAACATGTTAGTTTGGTCAGTTTTTAAGTTCTTTTTAATCAAAGTTTGTTTATTATGAAAAATTAAAAAATTCCAAAAATATTTTATTGTTGTTTGCTGTTTATCTGTCAGAACTACGCATGGTCTGATTCATGCAGGGACATAATACGTAGGCAATCTCCATAAGATTCGACCATAACTAAAAAAAAGAGAATGTATATAAATAAATAAAAAATCAAATAAAGGAAAATAAAAGGGAATGGACCAAAGAAAGCCGGGATGACGCAAGCAACCAAGCAAATGCATAATAGAAGTATTAACTGCTTAGGTGCATTGCATCCTTAATGTGATATTTTGTTGTTAAATGCCCTAACGCTAACGGGATGAGCCCATTTTGTTCCCTTGTGATATCTTCATACCATAAAGGTGGTTGGTTTGTATAACAACTCCTCTCCACAACCTAAAAGCCAAAAGGCAATGGCAGATAACAACAAAATTGGGTTGGTTGATACCGGTGCCCAAAAGCAGTTGGCTGAACAGGACACTGGCTTGGCTGATGAAGCAATTTATTGAGAACAATGGGATGAAGACAGTGTGAAGGTCCTAATATATTTGATGCATAAGTCAATGGCTAAGATGTTGAGCTTGGTAATTGGAAAGATGCTCTATTCTTGGCTAGCCAGGGAGGAGTCTTGGTGGTTCATTTTGTTGTCATTTTTGTTGTCCAGGTTATTTCAGGGTTGTAATTTGGATATTGTCTTGTAAATCAAACCCTTCTATTATTTATTTTGTCCAGTTTCTTTGGTCATAGTATCTCATTTGGTGTTGTCTAGGTTTGTTCCAAGGGTCGTACCCCTGTTTACTTGCTTGTTTTGTTGTACAAACTCTTTCCCTGTCTGTCTAATGCAATTCTCTGTTTTCCATTATTTTTAGACATTTTCTTTTGTTTGGTCCTCTCCTTTTTATAGTTCTTTTCCTGTCGACTCTAGTGACATGACATGCGTGCACAATTATAGGCCTAATCTTAAAAGTTAATCATGAAGCAATTGGGAGAGGATCGGGACACTTGAGGAAAATAAGAACAGATTTGGACATTTTGAGATTAGTTGAAGCCCGAACCCTATGAAACTGGGGCTGATAGAACATAAAGAAACCTTATGTTTCATGCGGCATCAGTTTGAAATTAAAAACAAGTTCGCCCAAATTGGCAAGGGTCGTTCGTGGTAATGAAAATGAGAGTGTTGCCCAACGATGCTTTAAAAATGACAAATGAAAAGGCGAATGGTTATCAAGTCTGGCATAATCGGAAGATGTTGCGAATGTTTAGTTGTGTTGTCTGCACTTGGCATGTTTTGGAGATTGGAATGACGGAGGCATTTTGTTCTGTTATCTAAACACTTTAACATTCATTAACCCTTTGAGCCTTATTTGTTTTCTTTCATACCCCGCTTTCGGAATCAGTAACAACGATTAGAAACACAAACATGAAGGATAAGAAAGGAAAAAGAAAAAGAAAAAAAAGAGAAAACAACAAAGCAACAAAAGAGGAAAAAAAAGATAAAGGAAAAGAAAAAGAAAAAAAATAAGTGAAAAGGAAAACAACAAGGAATTGTGAACTACGTTCGACCTGATTCCTCAAAGAGGATACGTAGGCGCCTCACGGCTCGGTCATAGTGTAACAAAAAATCAAAAGATCCCCAAGCAAGAAACTGGGGCAGAAGTTGTATTTGTTATAAAGAAATCTAGTTCCGAAGGTTGTAATTTTGAACCCAAGATCGATTTATTTTGAGCCTTTAATACCCTTTCTTTCTAGCCCTACCAAAATCCCACATTACGGTCCAAAGAAAGACCTTTTGACCAGTCTTCAAAAGATGCCAAGTCAGGCAGATGGAAGTTGAGAACAACACTCTGATGCCCAACAGAAAAGAAATAAAATGAGAGAGTCTTGTCGGTAACACCCCAATCCCCAGCTGAAGAGAAATCAAATGAGAGAGTCTTATCGGTGAAAACCTTCACAGGCACCATAAGGCGACGGAATTTGAGAGAAAGACCAAAATGAGAGAGGCTTGATAGCGAAAACCCTTCGGGCACTACAAGTCAAACAAGGTTTGAGAATCGGATGGGAAATCACTAGACGGAGATTGTGAAAGATGAGTAACGATGGAGAATCAAAGCCCAATTTTACGGTTTAAGGGTATCACAAGAATTGAACAATCAGAATTGCTTGACAGAATAGGCACATGTGCATGTCATGACCATTAGAGTCGGTATCCACGTATGATATGTTTTTACTTTATAGTTTTTCCTGTTATGAGTCATCTCTTTCCTTTGTCTTTTACTCTGTTCCTTTTATCCCGTTCGTTTCCTCTTCTTGAGTATGTTTGGCCAAAATAAGTGAGAAATGATTCCAAAATTTGCCATCAGCTTTCTAATTGCACAAGACAAGATCTGGCAAGTGCATCAAAGTGTCATAAGTCAATAAAGAACAACAAGCGCACTGAGTTGGTTACAATCAACATGAGATGGGATCTATGTGAAATACAAAGGTGTGGTATATATCAATTCATGAGCAATGCAACAGATGGAGGATATTGGGTTTGAACAGAGAAGAGGTATTTTGTGATAAGGGTGACAGAGAAAGAGGTTAGTCAAGGAACAAGCAAGCTCTTTCAAAGGGAAATCAAAGTTATCAGGGCAAGTGAAGGAGCAATCGCCGCAAAGTCAAGGCCACAAACCAACCACCATGTTTAAACTCACAAGTTTTCTTTGTCTGAAACAGGGATGAAAGCTATGTTCATATCAAAGCTTAGAAGCTGGAAATTTTCAGGTGTAATGCCTCAATTCTGCTTACGCATAGGCTATTGAGAAGATCACAAATCACTACTAGGAGAAGCATTTCCTAGTCTGGGTTTTCAAGTTATTTTGTTATAGGAGACGCACTTCCTAAACTGAGATTTTACCCTTAGGAGACGCACTTCCTAGTTTGGATCATAAGAGTTTGAGTCACTGATGGTTTTACCCCTAGGAGACGCACTTCCTAGTCTAAGTCTTTCAAGTTATGTTTCACTCTAGGAGACGCACTTCCTAAGTTTATTTTCACCCATAGGATACGCACTTCCTAAATTAATAGTTCACGCATAGGAGACGCACGTCCTATATTAAAAGTTCATTTATAGGAGACGCACTTCCTAATTTGAGTCATTGAGATTTTACCCATAGGAGATGCACTTCCTAAGTTTATTTTCACTCATAGGAGACGCACTTCCTAAATTAATAGTTCATGCATAGGAGACGCACTTCCTAAATTAAGATTTCATTCATAGCAGACGCACTTCCTAGTTTAAAATCATTGAGTTTTCACCCCTAGGAGACGCACTTCCTAGTTTAAAATCATTGAGTTTTCACCCCTAGGAGACGCACTTCCTAAGTTTATTTTTACCCATAGGAGATGAACTTCCTAAGTTTATTTTCACCCATAGGAGACGCACTTCCTGAATTAATAGTTCATGCATAGGAGACGCACTTCCTAAATTAAGATTTCATTCATAGGAGACGCACTTCCTAATTTAAAATCATTAAGGCTTCACCCCTAGGAGACGCACTTCCTAAGTTTATTTTTACCCATAGGAGATGCACTTCCTAAGTTTATTTTTACCCATAGGAGATGCACTTCCTAAGTTTATTTTCACCCATAGGAGGCGCACTTCCTAAATTAATAGTTCATGCATAGGAGACGGACTTCCTATATTAAAAGTTCATTTATAGGAGACGCACTTCCCAGTCGAATTCATTCAAGTTCGGCCCTAGGAGACGCACTTCCAAGTCTGGTTCATTGAAGTTTTACCCATAGGAGACGCACTTCCTAAATTGAAAGTTCACCCATAGGAGACGCACTTCCTAGTCTGGTTCATTGAAGTTTTACCCATAGGAGACGCACTTCCTAAATTGAGAGTTCATTCATAGGAGACGCACTTCCTAGTTTGAATCATGAAAGTTTCACCCATAGGAGACGCACTTCCTAGTCTATTTTTTTCAGGTTATATTTTATTTTAGGAGACGCACTCCCTAAATTTAAATTCACCCCTAGAAGACGCACTTCCTAGTTTAGGTCATACAAGTTCAACCATAGGAGACGCACTTCCTAGTCTGGTTCATTGAAGTTTTACCCATAAGAGACGCACTTCCTAAATTAATAGTTCATGCATAGGAGACGCACTTCCTAAATTGAAAGTTTATTTATAGGGGACGCACTTCCTAATTTGAGTCATTGAAGTTTTACCCATAGGAGACGCACTTCCTAAATTGAGGGTTCATCCCTAGGAGACGCACTTCCTAGTCTGGTTGATTGAAGTTTTACCCGTAGGAGATGCACTTCCTAATCGAGGTCTTTCAAGTTATTCTTTTAGGAGACGCACTTCCTAAATTGAGAGTTCATTCATAAGAGACGCACTTCCTAGTTTTAGTCACTGAAGTTTTCACCCCTAGGAGAAGCACTTCCTAGTCTTGGTCATTTAAATTCACCCCTAGGAGACGCCCTTCCTAGTCTGGTTCATTGAAGTTTTACCTGTAGGAGACGCACTTCCTAATCAAGGTCTTTCAAGTTATTCTTTTAGGAGACGCACTTCCTAAATTGAGAGTTCATTCATAGGAGACACACTTTCTAGTTTTAGTCACTGATGCTTTCACCCCTAGGAGACACACTTCCTAGTCTTGGTCATTTAAATTCACCCCTAGGAGATGCACTTCCTAATTTAGTTCATCAGGTTTAATTTTAGGAGACGCATTTGCTAGTCAAAGTTTGTGGTTTTACTCGTAGGAGACGCACATCCTAGTCTAGTCTTTAGTTTACTCTTATTATTGCATCAATAGTAGAAGTGGTTTACAATTTTGCTAACAACTCACAAATCTTCCTAGTGCAAACTTGGGGCAAAAATTTTGTTTGTTTTATTTATTTTGGTTGTAGGATCCCACATGGAAAACAAGGGAACATGGAAAGTTTCGGCAATCAGGCACCTACCTGGAGAACAAGGGAAGACAGTTCGAGTTTCAAGGAAAAACATTTAGAGTTTCAAAGAAGATTAGTCACAATAAAGAAAAAAAAAGAAAAAAAAAGAGAGGAAGGCAAGAAGTCAATCCAAAATGCAGAAGTTGATGAAAGATGGGGTTGACCCAAGACATGGTTGAGGTCACAAGAACTGCAAGCCTAGTCCTGATCCAGAAAGCCGAAGAAGGATGAACTAGCACCTACAACTAGCAAGTATCAAGGTTCAAATCCAAAGTCTGCATGAAGAACCATTCAAGACTCAAGATCAAGCTTCAGAAGACTCATAGATAAGAACCTTATAACTAGTAGCTGATATGTTTAGTTTGTCTTTTTCATATTTTGATTTTAGATGTAATAGCAGGACCGCGGACCGGAACCTCGATGGAACGGCACCTCGATCGGCTCTCCACTTCGGTATACTCCATCATCTCACTCACTTCTGAACTACACGTGGCCTGATTCCTTTATAGCCAAGGATATGTAGGCAGCTCAGACACCAGGGCTCGGTCACATCCCCTTTTCTCTTAGTTTTAGTCTCTCCGAATAAGGGTCGGGTCAAAAACCTGTCTAGTCGTTCTTTGTGTGAAAACTCTTCGTATTTTCAGTCAAAGAGGGGCAGCTGTAGACGTGTGATTTTTTATCCTCCCCAAGATTTTTATATTTTAGCATGTAAATATTTAATTTAGGCCTAATATAACTATTTCAGCTAATTTTGACTTCTTTACTTTAATTTTCATCACAAAACTGAAAAATTACAAAAAAAGATATATATAAGTTTTAGTTTATGTATTTCTCATAAATTTAAAAATACAAAAATAGTACTTTATTTTTTTTATATATATATAATTACGAAAATTACAAAAAAAAAATAGTTTTATTAATGTTTTGTAGTCATTTTAATCTTGAAAAAATACCCAAAAATAGTTTTGTTTTAATTGTTAGTCTCATTTTAATAGTTATTTTGCTTACGTAGGATTAATTAAATAATATCGTGCTTTTATTCTCGGTTGCGGGGAAAGAATAACATTTGGGTTCAAACGACCCATTCTTAGGCCCAAAATTCGGACCTAGCCCATAACAACCCAAGCCCAATACCCAAAACTAGGTCCAACACCCTAAAAACCTAAAACCTAGACTATATAATACACACAAAATGGGAGCCGCAAGAGGGGGGAGACGGACACAATACACACGCACACAATATATAAATATGCACTGTGCTTCATCTTCCTCATAGATAGATAACCTAGCAAAACCCTTACCAGCCACGCCGCCGGCCTCCTCCACGCCCAAAACTGGCCGGAAATCGCCAGCCACCGTCCACTTCCCATTTCCCATTCTAAATCCAGCATTCATCTTCCTCACCATAACGAGAAGACAAGACCAATCCTAGCTGCATATTCACTCATTTTCTTCATGAACTAGCGGAACCCTAGAGACCCGCACGACCCTCCCCCACGCTTCTTCTTCTTCTTCATAACCAGCGAAGACCCAAAGAAGCAGCACCTGGGTGAAATGATATGAGCTCAAAGCTAGACAAAAACGGGAAATTCATTTTGTTAATAGAAGCCAACAGAAATTCCACCATTTTTGAACCTAACGCCTCCTAGTTCTTCTTCTGCAACCATTGATGATCTTCGTCATATCGCCGCTAACTCACGTAGAAGGAATCTGGCGAGGTTGAAGCTGTCCGTGCCGAGGTTGAATCCGGTGAGAAACCTGGCGAGTTTTGAGGTCTGAACGTAGCTTCGTCGAGGGTCAGTAACTTTTCTGGTCGAGTCTGTTGCTTGTCGAGGTTTTGTTCGGGGTTTCGTTGCTTGTGAACCTCAAAACAATGTAGGCATCTGAGTTTCAGATTCAATTAAAGGTTCAATCCTAAACTTTATTTGCTCTACAATTGTAACATATGTCTTCCTAATGCTATGAATGAAATATGGTTGCCTGTTCTTCGTTTCTGATTAAGGCCGTATTCAAAAGGAGTCTTCTTGTTCTATTTTGTGATAAAACATTATTGTCTGGTAGATAAGTCAGAAAGAGTGGTATTGGAAATGAGTTTTTCGCAGTGATATTGATACGTTATGCTGATATTGAATATTTCTTATTCGTTTATTGAATGTGGGAAATTTCTGTGCATTGACTTATCCCATTTGTTGTGATTTTGTGTTATAATTGTACGTGTTTGGCTTGGCACCATAGTGGCCATTTGTTTGTTGATCCATGTCAAATGTTAGCCAAGATGAAGTGTTCTCCTGCATAGAGTGTATAAATTTGGCATAAGAAGATGCAATATTCATACAACACTTTGCTTTAGTGTATAAGGGTACGGCACTAGTCATACAACTCTGCATTTTATAATATATGTTGTTTAGTTTCTAATATTTCATTCTGCATAATTGATTTTGACCTTAGGTTGCTCACTAGTGATTCACGTTTTTTTTTTGAAGTGTGCCTTAGATAATTCATGGCCTTCCAATAATTAATTTTGACCCTTTAGAAATCGAGGCATGTCGTTTAGCGAATTTTCATGACCCTCGCAAAGTTAATAATACATTAGTTGTTGTAGGCGCGTGCTTTAATAATATTACTTTCCTAAATTCGGGTGCACATTTATGTGACCAAAATCCAAATCCCAACGATGCTAGAATATGTCAAAAGCCAAGGGTACATTTATGTAACGTGGTTCGAGACATATTTTAATAACGTTGCAATCTTTCTTTAATAAATTATATAAAAGCGGTTAAAAGTTAAAATTTGCACATAGGTCCATAATTTTTTAAAATCAGATAATCAAGCCGAATATAACAGTTGAGCGACCGTGCTAGAACCACGGAACCCGAGAATGCCTAACACCTTCTCCCGGGTTAACAGAATTCCTTACTCGGATTTCTGGTGCGCGGACTGTTAAACAAAGTCATTCTTTTCCTCGATTAGGGATTCAACCGCTGACTTGGAACACCATAAATATCCCAAGTGGCGACTCTGAACTCTTTAAATAAATCTCGTTTCGATTGTCCTTTAATTGGAAAAACTCCTTTATACCCCTTTCGGGGGGTGTAGTAGGAAAAAGGAGGTGCGACAGTTGTTGCCTCATTAAAAACCTCGCCAGTAAAACCGATTTGAGACAAAATCCGATCTAAGGGAAAAAGAGTGCAACATGTGCTTTAAAACCTAAGGCCTTCAGGTAAAAAGGTGCCTTCGATATCTTCAATCAAACACTGTAGTGGGTTAGTTTCAAATTCAAATGGACAAAAGGAGAAAGTCATACCTTAGCAGTAATATCGTTTGAGTAGTGACACATTCCAATTGTTCGGCAGTTGCTCACCTTCCATCGTGCTAAGTTCGTAAGATCCTTTACCGACAACTCCGATGACTCGGTACAATCCTTCCTAACTCGGGCTTAGTTTCCCTTCATTCGGATCTCTAGTATTGAGGGTAACTTTCCATGGAACTAAGTCCCCAATTCCAAAGTTTTGAAGGTTGGTCCTTCTATTATAGTATCTCTCGATTATTTGCTCCTACGTGGCCATACGAACAAGTGCTGCCTCTCATTTTTCATCTAATAGCTCGAGGCTTGTATTCGTAGCCTCGTGATTTGACTCCTTCGACGCATATCGAAACTTGGCACTGGGTACTCCGGCCTCGACAGGGATTAAGGCCTCGGAGCCATACACTAAAGAGAGCGGGGTAGCCTACATGCTGGACTTTGATGTCATTTGATATGCTCAAAGGACCTTGGGTAGTACTTCTCTCCATTTTCCTTTTGCATCGTCCAACCTTTTCTTTAGGTTTTGTATGATATTTTTGTTTGTTGACTCGGCCTCATTTCTGGTTGGGTGGTACGGTGTTGATAAGATCCTCTTTATTTTATGTGCTTCGAGGAACTCCATTACCTTATTGTGACAAATTGCTTTCCATTGTCAAATATAATCTTGGCAGGCATCCCGAACTGACATGTGATGTGGTCCCATATGAATTGAATAACTTCCTTTTCTCTAACCTTCTCGAAGGCCTGTGCTTCCACCCATTTAGAAAAAGAATCAGTCATAAACAAAATGAATTTAGCTTTACATGGGGCCGTTGGTAGAAGACTGACTATGTCCATTCCCCATTTCATGAAAGGCCACGGGGACAGGACTGGGTGTAGTTTCTCTCCGGGCTGATGGATCATCGGTGCGAACCTTTGACATTTATCACACTTTTTAACAAACTCCTTTGTGTCTTTTTCCATGTTATCCCAGTAATACCCTTCTCTAATAATTTTGTGAATCAAAGACTCGGCGCCGGAGTGATTCCCACAAGTACCTTCGTGGATTTCTCATATAATATAATCGGTGTCTCCCGGTCCTAAACATACCGCTAATGGTCCATCTAATGTCCTCCTATAAAATGTTCCATCTTTATCTATTGTGAACCTAGCAGCCTTGGTTCTAGGGCTCTCAATTATCTATGGTCCGATAAGAGTTTCCATTTTTCAAATAATCAATATACTTGTTCCTCCAATCCCAAGTCAAACTTGTAGATTATCTCGGCATGACCCTCTTCAACCACAGACCTCGATAATTGGACTACCATCCCTGGTAAGATATCATCTTCTTCAACCGATTGCCCCAGATTAGCAAGTGCATCGGCCTCACTATTTTCTTCTCGAGGCACATGGTCTAGAATCCACTCCTTGAAGTGGTGCAAAGTTACCTGTAGTTTATCCAAGTACCGTTGCATCCTATACTCTCGAACTTCAAAACTTTTTGTTTACCTGGTTTACCACCAATAATGAATTGCACTTGACTTCAATGACTTCCGCCCCCAAGCTTTTAGTTAGCTCGAGATCTGCAATCTTGGCCTCATATTCGGCCTAATTATTAGTCAACCTAAAAGTTTTGATAGATTGTCTAATGGTACGACCTATAGGTGGCTTCAAAAAAATGCCAAGCTCGGACCCTTTCACATTCGAGGCACCGTCCATGAAAAGGGTACATACCCCTGATGATGTACCCGATCTTAGCAGGAGTTGTTTCTCCACTTCGGGTACGAGGTTTGGCGTAAAATTGGCCATGAAGTTGATAATAGGTGAATTAAACTATGATTAAGCCTCAAAAGAACCACTTTATTGTAGAGTTTTTATGGTAAAAGTGATAACAAAATGCTCTTATTAGTGCTTTTCATGTTTTGCAGGTTACATATAATAAAAGAAGGCTATGGATTACTTTTGGGATCAATTATGGAGGAAAAAAGGCCAATCGTACAATATCCGCCAAATGCACCATGTGAAATGCACAAACAAGAGCTGGAGATGAACTGTCGCGGTCCCGGCGTAACTGCGGCCGGACCTTGGCGAGAAGCTATTACAGATTCAGAGAGGTCATTTGGCCGCGGTCCTAGCGTAACCGCGGTAGGACCGTGGCAGGCGGCAAAAAGTTAAGGGACTGAAGTGCAAATTCCGGAATTCTTAGCCCAAAACCCTATTTAAACACTAGAACTCACCCAAGGGAGGCGTGTAATATTTTTAGAGAGTACTTTGGCAAGGAAAACAAGTGTGAGAGATCACCCAAAACATCATTACTCTTATTCTTCTTTATTTTTCTTGCAATTTATGATTATGAATCTTTTAGTATTTTATTCCCCCATTGTCATGAGTAGCTAAAAACCTTAATGTAAGATTTTGGCGGAACCCGTTGGGGATGACTTGGTTGTTTTATTAATATAATTGGATTTGGTTGTTAATCTCTAATTGTTCATCTATGTTTTGATTGTGGATTAGTTGAAAGGGCCCTCAATTATTCGTTCCTATTTATTATGTATCTTCTTGAGAAGAGTGCATATTTAGGTGATTGTATGAACAACAGCACTCCCAGAGTATAGACGAGAGTTATAACCGAGGGTTTAGGGGTTGGATTAGAGATAACGAAACCCCGGGTGCAATCTAAGTGAACTGCATTGTAAAATTAGCTAGTGTAGCTTGAGAGAGTGCGTCTAGTAGATTATCATAATTACTTGAGAAAGAATTATGATAGCTGGAGCATTCATGATTGTTAGAGACAACTAAATCGTAGTTATAAGACATATACAACCAAGGAAATTACCAGCGGGGGAAACCATTGCCTTAGACCTTATTTCTACTGTTCACATATTAAGTTTAGTTAATTTTCAGCTATTAATTACTTTTAGTTTAGTTGTTAGAAAATCAATCATTGTGAATTAGAAAGTTCGGGAAAATAGATTGTGTGAATTTAGTGAATACGACAGTAGTAATTGATAGGTTAATTCTCTATGGTTCGACTCCGGGCAATAATACTCAGATTATATTTGCAACGCCCGCATAGTCTTTTGCGAGACTCAGTTGAGCATGATCAAATTTTGGTGCCGTTGCCGGGGAATTAACGGTGTTATCAATTAAAATTGAAAGAAATACAAAAATTCCAAGTATAGTCACTTTTCTCTATATCAATCTTTTCATTGAAATTATAACGTTTGAAAACTTGTGGAAAGCAGGTGTATGCCTAGAAATTCTTCGAGGACTGGAGAACTAATAGAAGGACTCTCTGACCCCGAGAAAATATTCAGGGCATTGAACCGTGCCAACAAAGGACTTCAACAAACTCAACCAACACACCAACGCGAATTTGACATGGGTGACATGAACAACGCCAACGGAAACAACAGGAATGAGCAAGCTGACTTAGAGGTCAGAAGAGTGGTACCTCTTGTGCCCGAGGCTGCAATTTATGACTGGGCACAGCTTATAGCTAACAAGCTGGCCACTGCCATAGCTGTGCCTGCAATTCAAGCGGAGACATTCCAGATCACCAATAACATGCTGCATCTGCTGCAGAATAAAGGATTGTTCTTCGGGTCAAGCATTGAAGACCCACAACAACACTTGAATTTTTTTTTTGTCAATTTGCATGACCCAAAGGCAGCCTAATGTGACCCCTGAAGCTAGCAAGCTGCTCTTGTTCCCATTCTCAGTAACCAGGGCAGCTCAGACTTGGTTAAATTCGCTCCCGGTAAACTCTATTGCCACTTGGGAGGAATTAGTCAAGCAGTTCCAAAACAAGTTCTATCCGCCTAACAAGACTGCACAACAGATTGATGACATATTACAGTATAGGCAGCATTCCACTGAGTCCTTGCAAGAAACCTGGGAGAGATTTAAGGGGATGCTCGTGAAGTGTCCTTATCATGGCATTCCATACCAGATGCTCGGCCAGAGATTCTACATGGGTCTAGCTGAGAACTTGAAAACGAATGTGTATGCTTCAGTTGGAGGTGCGTTCTTAAGCAAAACATTCACCGAGTGCAAAATTCTCCTCGATAAGATGTCACAAAATGCGGGGTGGATGACTAGAGGTGCAATACTGGCACCCATAGTGCATTCAGTTCCACTGGATCCCAATAATTCGCAGGAAGAGAACATGGCCACACTCCTAACCCAGATGAGCTTACTGACAAAGAAGATTGATGAGATGGGTACAAAACAGGTGCACATCGTTGACACGATGAATGGAGGTCTATGTACACCGTGTATTAATCAGTCCTATGTGTGTTCGTGGAGCGGAGAAGGTGAAAATCAAGGGGTCCGGGAAGATATGAATTATGTCAACAACTATGGGGGCCAGAGACAAGGAGCACAACAGTGGAGACCGCAGCAAAATCAGCAGTACAAGCCTAATATGCAGCAGCCTGGGGGTATGCACCCTCAAAACCAATTAGTGCCAGTGCCTTATCAGAAACCACGGGGTTATCCACAGCGGAATCAGTAGCAACTGGTTTATCAACCAGCCCCTCAGCAGCAAGATAACAACATAGTGGAGATCAGAGGTATGCTTCAACAACTCATTGGGACAAATAATAAAGTGCAGGAAAAATTGGCAGTGCATGATTCAGCCATAAAGAATATTGAAACACAACTGGGTCAACTGTCCATGGCATTGAACAACCGTCCTCCGGGAACTTTACCTGTAGACACAAACATAAACCCCAAGGAGCAAAACCCGAATCAGCTGATGGCAGTCAGTCTTAGGAATGGTAGAGATTTAGATAGAGAGCAGGAAATTGCATAGGCCAGCAAGAATACTACACCAGCTACTCCAGTTCAATTAGAGGAAGAAGAACCAGCGGAACTCACTGAAGTAGTGGTTGAGCAGAGTCAGGAGAAAAAAGGCAAAGAAAAGGAGACCGAGCAAGTTGCAGAACAGGTGGCACCTCTTGTGCCAGAAACTCCTAACAAAGAGAATCCAGCAAACAATACATAAACTGTGATCCCTGCACCCTTCCCTCAGAGATTGGTCAAGCAAAAGAAGGCAGACCAATACAAAAAGTTCATGGAGATGCTGCGTCAAATCCAGTTGAATATTCCATTGATGGATGCCTTGAGGGAGATGCCTTGTTATGCCAAGATGATGAAAGATTTAATGTCAAGGAAGTTTGATTTTCAGGATCTATCCACCGTAACTCTGACACAGACCTGCAGCGCAGTGGTGGTAAAACTGATGGCCCAAAAGATGTCCGACCCGGGTAGCTTTACTATTCCATGCACCATTGGGAGTTATGCCTTTGCAAAGGCGTTATGTGATTTGGGAGCCAGCATAAATTTGATGCCATTGGCAGTATACACCAAATTGGGCGTCGGTCGAGCCAGGCCGACTTCTATGCTGCTACAATTGGCTGATCGCACTGTGAAAAGGCCAACTGGTATTCTTGATGATGTGCTGGTGCAAGTGGGGAAGTTCGTGTTCCCGGCAGACTTTGTGATTCTGGATTATCAGGTGGATGAGGAGATACCCCTTATTTTGGGGAGACCATTTTTAGCCACTGGGAGAGAACTGATAGATTGTGAGACCGAGAAACTTAAAATGAGATTGAACGATGAAGAAGTCATATTCAATGTTCAGCAATCAATGAGGAGATCCAGCGAATATGCAAATTGCTCTCTAGTGGAAGCAGTGGATGTAATTCTGCAAGAGGATGATATGGCCCTAACTGTGAGGGATCCATTGGAGGCATGCGTCACAAATTTAGAAGAAATGAATGGAGAAGGATTAGCTGAATGGGTGATGGCATTGGAAGGCCGAGGGTTTTGGTCAAAGGAACCTCAGTTCGAGTCCCTTGAGCTGGAGAAAAGGGTCACTCCCCCAACCAAACCATCAATAAAGGAACCACCTATAGACATGTGATTTTTGACCCTCCCCAATATTTTTATATTTTTAGCATGTAAATATTTAATTTAGGCCTAATATAGCCATTTCACCTCATTTTGACTCTTTTATTTTATTTTATTGCAAGAAAAATGAAAATTACAAAAAATATTTTAGTTTATGTATTTTTCATAAAAAAATTTAAAAACAAATAATACAAAAAATAGTACATTATTTTTATATAATTTCAAAATTACAAAAATAGTTTCATGTTTAGTTTAATTAATTAGGATTAGCTTTGGCATTTATTTCAAATCATAAAAATATAAAAAAAAATATATTGCATCTGCATTTAGGATTTTATTTTACATTTTTAGATTAATTAAGAAAGTTGTTATTTGAAAAAAATAGAAAAAATCATATAAAAAATAGTCATGTTGCATTTTACTCATCAATTTTTGAATTTTGGCAATTTTCTTTTAATTTGGTTTTTAGTTGTAATAATTATTGGGGTTAATTAATTTAATTTTTTAGGATAATTTGGGAATAGAAATTAATTTAGGTTTTATTTTTAAAAAAAAAACAAAAAATAAGGTATTTACCTAACTTAGGAAGCTTCTATATTGGTAGGATAAAACTAACATTATATTGGTAGGATAAAACTAACACTAATGAAAATTAAATAATAACACTAACTAGTGGATAATTAAAGAAGTTAAAAGTATTATTTGTAATGGAAAATGCACTAATTTGATGCCTATTTAGAGATTAGAGAGCTGGAGAAAGAGAGGGGGGCTAAAAAAAGAAAAAACAAGCTGAAAAATCAGCGCCTCTGTATACACTAGATATACAATTGATATACACTGAAAAAGAAGTAAATTTCGGACCCTCGTCTTACCAATAAAACCATAGTCATCTCCCTTAGTGATATATTTATTTTGATTGAAAACAAAAAAGGGGCAAAACACTTTGAGAGGAGGGGATAATAAGGAGAGGTTCAAAGAGGGAGAAGTTCAAAAACAGGGAGAAAAACGAAAAAAGGGGATTGATTCTTCTTAACGGAGACGGGGGTATACAATATATACACTGGATATACACTCTATATACACGGACAAACTACTTCATCTTTTCACGAGCCTTCCCCCTCCCTTAAGCTTCTTCTCCATTTTTTGGTTTGGGTGCCCCCGATATTTGATCAACACGGGAGTTATAAGTCTCCACCTTTTTGTCATTATCCTCAATCTTCTTTTCCTCCAAACTAGATCCTTTTGGTGAGTTCTTCGAGCATGCTCATAATCGTGGGGTCAATCCCCGAGCCATTACCGTTTGATCTCTCTGGTGCCGATTCAGCATGTCGAGTATTTTCTGGTTCGGCTATACTCGGGGTTTTATTCTGACTTTGAATTTGAGCGATGGCAATCTGTTGAGCTTGTAGCATCTCGAATATCACTTAGAGGGCAGTATCGACTTCGAGCCAAAGTGACCTCAAGACAAATTAAGAACAATAAAGTAAGAATAATAAAGCTAAAAGACAATTCTGATGAACAATGATCGAGAAAAGTAAGAGAGTATATTCTTTGCCAATGACTGTATATGTTTACAAATGATTGGGGTCCCCTTTATATAATAGGGGAATCCAAAATATGGTACATTTCTATTTACAGTAAAGAATAATATTGGGACAGCTGTATAACAGTCCAATACAGATTTGTATAAATGTATTCCGAGATTTACGCCACGATCTTGGGGACGTGGCAAGAATCTAGCTCTTTCTGTTACAAATTCATAACGACATTATCTAAGGGTTGAACATAACCGGCTTCGATAGTTATCGCTAAATTCGATCCTCGGTCCTTGTACTATGTCATCGAGCTTGAGCTTGGTCTATTGAATCCGACCTCGATCCATTTTGAACTCGGACCTAAGGCGAAACTTCGAGCCCGGGAAATCGAGCATACCTGATTTTAATCATATACACTACCTTTCACATCTTCACTTTCCAAAATATTAATGACAAGTAAACCATCATTATTTGGGGTTGAATTTGAGCACTCTGATCGTCCCTCCCATCCCCTTGTACAATATCTGTTACACCCCATATTTTCGTATGTGAAAATGTGCCATAAGTGAATTGATCAAAACTCAGAATGAGATGTTATATCCTGCATTTTCATATACTAAAGTATTGTGAAGGTGAGAGGGTAAGAAAATCAAAGAAATTTAATTTTGTCGAAGTTTGACATTTTGGGATAAAATACGCATTTGAAAAAAGTTTATCCGAAAGTAATATTGAGATTATTAACATATATTCTTGCATTTCATTTATTTATGCATGTACATTGACTCATGACAATATGGTGTTATATATATATATATATATATATATATATATATATATATATATATATATGTATGTATATATATATATATGTATGTATATATATATATATATGTATGTATGTATATATGTATGTATGTGGGATATGAGAAAAAGGTTACGACGTTATATACACACCACCACCTGATCAGTTGGTATACGTTAATGATTTGCCCACAGTGGCAGAAATGATATGACGGGATGCCTTCAGAAGCTTTGATGATGTTATGAATACATATACGTATGCATGGTATGATATTTATACACATATGCATGACATTATAAAAATGAAATGATTCACAGAGCTACGCAGACGTACATGTCGAGTCTTTTACTCAATGTTTCTGTCATGTCTATTAGTTACTGATTTTCATTCCTTAAATACTCGGTACATTATTTTTACTGACGTCTCCTTTGCTGGGGCCGCTGTATTTCACGCCCATAGGTCCCGATAGACAGGTCAAGAGCCCTCCAAGTAGGCTATAAGCTCAGCGGAAGATGTTGGTGAGCTCTATTTGCTTCGGAGTTGCTTGTTTGGTTAGTATGTTTTGGACGTGTATTGCTTGGTATGGCAGGCCTCTGTCCTGACCTTTGTGAAAATTATGTATTCTTAGAGGCTTGTAGACAAACGTCATGTACGTAAAAGATTGTATGGTGTTGTCGGCCTATGTTCTGTGTACGAGTGGTTATTTTGGTCTTATAGGCCCGTATGTTTTATGTATAAGTTGGTATTACATGTTGTATTCTACTTATCTCATGGCAGCCTTCCGGCTTAGTTTTCTATGATAGTATGACATGAAAAGATACGTTATGTTTGTACTCGGTTGAGTAAGGTACCGGGTGCTCATCGCAGCCCATCGGTTTGGGTCGTGACAAAAGTGGTATCAGAGCAGTTCTATCCTAGGGAGTCTATAAGCCGTGTCTAGTAGAGTCTTTTTTATCGGTGTGTCATGCACCACACTTATAAATAGGAGGCTATGGGGCATTTAGGATTGTTACTCTTTCTGCCTACTCTAGATCGTGTGGTAGAGCTCACTTGTAAGATTCAGATTCCTAAATTCTATTATATTCCTAATACAATGATCCTTACATCTAGAAAGACAATTGGTAGTGGATTGAATATGGATGTGGAAGAATTGAGTTAGAGGAACTCGATTTTGCATCATGCTTATAATGAGTAAATATAAGGTCTCCAGTCGAACATGTGGATACTAAGTTGTGTAAGCTTCTTGATAAGGATCCCTAAGGCAGGATTATCTATCCACTATTACGGTAACAAGGAATAAGAGAATCAAAAAGCAGACATAAGTTCTAGCAAGTAAAAGAAGCAAGGTAAAAAGGGTACGAGGTATCCAGTTAATGAAAATTATCGGTATTTTCAACTCAGGTAGAGAGATATAAGAATTTTGAGTTATCTTGAACAATAACAAAGGTATGCACATTTGATCACAACCATTCCAGTTATGCCCTATGGGGGTCAACAAAAGTAGTATAAGAGAAGGACAAGATATTAGGATCTGGCTGGGATTAGAGTAACCCAAAATGATGGATGGATTTTGTTTTTTGATTTGGTTGACATTTCCAAAGGATATTAGGTGCTTAAAGATATCCTTGTGAAACACCCAGATGGTGCACTCTAAAATAGTACAACTTAATATGAATACTACAAAGATAGGCACGAAAAGCTTAGAAGGGATAAATATTATCTTTGTGTAGATCTCGTCCCTAGTAAAGAGAGAATGTAGGCAATCCTTAAAGCCAGTGGATGGAGCAAAGGGGAGCTAAAATCAAAAGAATATCTTATTATAGTTTTCAGAATAAAGTAAAGCCACGAGTGTTAGAGGGAAATAAGAAGAGAGTTAATAAAGTATTATTAGTAAGATATGATAAATGCATGACAATAGTAGATTAAAAAATGACAGTATTACAGAGTTTATAGTCAAGTGAAGGAAAAGACGAGAGGTGGCAGGCTATGAGACAACAAAAGAATATAGGCCATAAAGTCATATCTTCATTTAGAACGATAAGTTCGTGACTCTAATGCGACTACCAGAAGAGAGAGTTAAACCCCAGAGTAATAGAAATCAGTATGGTCTGGTGAACAAGATAAACTAAACATGAATTAGGGACTGAGTGGTTGGATAATGGTCGACATCATGTGGATTTCAAATTGCGGTTCGGCGATAATAGAATGGAAAATAGAAGAAGGTTCATGAGAAATTCTGAGAATGTTCATTCAGGAAGATGCTTCCATAAAGCAAACAATGCGAGCAAAAGTAAGCTCAAGGGACTGTATGTGCCAGTTATATTAAGTGTCACCCTCGCGAGTAATAAATTTTGTTATCCTTGGTACATAAGGATTTCCGCAAGGAGAGTAAGGGTCATCGATGATGTGAAAAATGCCAAAATTGAAGAGATAAAACATCTATAAGTAAATTCTCGTGGCTCCAACTTTTAGTACTCCCCTGGGGGGGAGGGATATGGAGTGATGTGGCATTAAGTCATAATTAAGTGCTTCTAATAACTGTTGAATGGTAAAGGAAAAATACGTTAAAAATAAAAAAGGAACGAGATTGCATTTACCCAAATCCTACAGACATGCTATGATTCCAGAATATTATGCAAGCACAACATTAAGAAAAGGAAGTAGGGGTTCCTGCCTGGAATGTTATTGATAAATAAGGAGCCAGTGCAAAAAATAGTAAACCCCAATATAGTGAATTCAGCCTTGCAGTAATGTCATTGTACTACTTGAGATATATTCAGATAGGAGACGGAATAGTTAAAGGTACCGTATGAATATTATGGGAATAAAAGAGAGTGTCACTGGGAAGAAATCTAAATATCAGAGCAAAAGCAACCCTACAAGCACATGGTTATGGAGGTAAGTAACTAAATAATTATAAGTAAGGAAGGACATCAAAAGGGTATGTAATAAGCTCATAACTTTACAAGAGTTAGAGGGTCCTCCCTAAGTACTACAATAAAATACTAGCTGAGGAAGTAAGGGGAAAGGCTTCAACCTAAGCTCAGTGACCCAAAGAGGGAATGGTCTTATAATAATAAGTCTCACAACAACATCGTATGCACTCCATAAGAAAGTTGCACCTATCATGGCCAATGAAAAGGTAATATTCAATATCATATGGGTTGTATGGAATTCCAATATGCATAAGAACTAAGGAAAGCTATGTATGCACGCTACAAGGGGTAGAAAGACTAGGAAAATAATAGCTTACGTTGAAAGAAAACTGAAAAGAAATGAAAGGAATTACTTGAATAATGATCCAGAATTAGTTATGTTATGAACGCACTTACGATTTCAGAATATTATCCATGTAGCATATATACTGACATTCACACAACTATGGAAGACTCTGGTATAAGTTAAAAAAAGAATTGAGCCTAGGGCATAAACAAAGGATTGAATTGTTAGAAGATTATATCATGGATATTCCATAGCGCCCATGAAAGGCTAAAGTAATACCATGAGCTGCACATCGAAATATAGCTTAAGCCTATATAAAGGCTGATCATAGGGAAGAGGAAAACTAAAGAATTACCTCAACTAAGTAAATCACGAGTCTAATTATTGGACCCAAAAAATTATAGAAATCATGATTGAAAATATTTCATTCTTAATATTCGAGATACAAGAGAGATAGTACAACAACCATATTCTATAATAGCTCTACAAGAAATCCAGTTAGAAGAGTTCTATCCTCATAAGAAGTCAGTATGAAGCTCCTACCGGATTGTGTATGCGCCAGAGGTGCAAGTATTATAATAGAGCTTCAAATTGTGGATATGAATTATACCTATATGGAAGAGAGGTCATGAAATAGATAGAAAATGTGATATGAGATTTTAAGGTAATTAAGGTAAAGGTGAACAATGTATGAGATATTCACATGCGGAAGGTTATGTATAGTCTATACTTCAGATAGAAGGCTAGAAGCGTTGGGATTCAGTATCCAAAAATAATAGCGGTGTTATCAGTGGCATACCTTCCAGCCCACGGTTGCTAGGTACTGAGAGGTCAGGTTAAGAGAGTAAAGAAGAATTAGAGACGATGTGATGTCTCACTTGATGTTCCAGAATAACACAAGAAAATCTATGGTGCAAGCAAGTTGAATGAAGGTTGTGAGTAGTATAAATAGATAGGTGTAAGTCCCTAGAAAAAGTATGGTAAAAGGATAGGATTTTAGGAAGACAGGGTTAAGGATAAGAAAGGGCGAGTGAGGAGGTGACGAGAATGGATAAGTCCTCGCGATTAAGCCATGAAAATAAGAGAGTTGATGGTTTCTCTAAGTAATAGAAAGCTCAGTTGTGACGACCCAAAGGGTCATCACCTGATTTTTATCCATTTTTTGCTTTTGAGGCCTTGAAAACCTCATTTATAGTCGCCTCGTTTTGCGTGCACAGTCCGGGCGCGTAGCCAGAAAGCTTAAATATGAAATTGTGTAAGAAATGCTAAGTTTTGGTATTTAAATGAATAAATTTGACTTCGGTCAATATTTTAGGTAAATGAATCCGAACCCGTGATTTGACGGTCCCGGAGGGTCCGTAGGAAAATATGGGACTTGGGCGTATGCCCGGAATCGAATTCCGAGGTCCCAAGCCCGAGAAATGAATATTTTAGTAAAATTATTTTTCTGAAATTATTAAGGAAAATTGAAATGAAAATCGATTAGAACGTGTTGGTATCGGGCCCGTATTTTGGGTCCGGCGTCCAGTACAGGTCTTATATGTGGTTTAAGATATTTTTGCAAAGTTTGGTTGAAATTGAATGTAGTTTGACATGTTTCGGACTTAAAACTCTAAATTTGAAAGTTTTCAATTCCTAGACCTAAAACTAGCTAAGACAAAAAAAAAATCCTACACTAAAAGGAGAGCAGCCATCCCTCTCGATGGAAAAAAGAGCTAACCTAAATTCCAAATATTTCTAAGCTAACCCAGTAGCAACTAAACTCAAAACCTACAGGGGCTAATATTGGTTTGCTGCCAAATTCCCCAGTTGAAACCTGTCAACGGCTAAACTCCGGCGCAGGCTCGACGAGTTTTTGTTACATCGACATTGCTATTCTAGGGTTGTGTCAAGATTGAACTAGATTCTTACCAAATGTTGGAATTTTATTGGAGGATGAAACACAAAGGACAAAATAAAAGTTTATGATGAAAGATTACCATGAAGTCGGGAACAATTGTTAGGACGTTTGGTCTAAGTCTGTATTGTATATTGTAATTTTCATAGAGAGTACAAAAATGAGACAAGAGATGATAATCAACTGAAGAATTAGTAGGTAAAAATCTATGACGGGGAAGTATAAGGTTGAAGCTGCTGAAATTCTTGCCAACGAGGCACTGCACTTCGAATTTAGAAGCAGTGCCGATTATGAGCAACTTCTGTCCACATTTCCCACTGCGAATTTAGGTGGATCAGCTTAGTGAATCTGTTTGAAAGGCTGCTCTGAGTTTGCATCTAGGAGGTCTTTGTTCAGTCACACGTCGAGGTCGTCCGGTCAAGGTTTTGTTCGAGGTTTCGGTTCGTCATTTTGGAGTTTCAGTCCAAGGATTGTTGCTTTGTTTAGCCCGATTGATTTGCATTTTTCAGTTTTGTTCATCAATAAAAGATTAGATTGGGTTGGAGCCGAATTTGAAAGGAAAAGCTGTGTTTGAGGCTTGAGCTGACCATGGAAATTCGAGGTAAGTGTTTGGTTTAACCCTAGCTTGAGGGATTGGGAGTTGAGTCTTATTTGCTATGTGGTAATTGTCGAGTACGATATGTAGGCATGATGACGAGTATCTACATGTTGGTATCTAGCATGACCGTGAGTCTTTAAATTGTGAATATCTTGAATTAGTTATATTTTCATGCCTTGGTGATGATTCCTAATTGTTGAGAAAAACTTGTGAAAGTATATGGAATAATTGAACCCTTTTGGAGCATTGGCTCAAGTGGTAAAGTGAGTTATGAACTCAAAGTGAAAGAAGAGACCAAGTTATTAAATTGTTCCCTTATCGGAATGTTGAGATTGTTGATGGTACGCCCTTGCCGGAATTAATTGTTTAATTGTGTTCTCTTGCCGGAATTTCTATTATAAATTTGTTAATTCCCTTGCCCCTTGTTTGTGATTGTTGTTTGGGTGAGGAAGAGTGTTAAAGCACGAAGGGTGATGTCGTGCATTGTTTGTTTATTGTGAGGAAAGAGTGTAAAGCACGAAGTGTGATGCCGTGCCGTACGATGTATCATTTTGTGCCGATTGAAAGTAAAACACGAAGGGTGATGTCGTGCTGCACGATGTACTATTCCGTACCGATTCTATTAATTATATGTGAGGAAAGAGAGTAAAAGCACGAAGGGTGATGTCGTGCACGTTTTATTATATCATTGCTTTGTAAGGATGAGAGTAAAAGCACGAAGGGTGATGTTGTGCATTTATTGCCGTTTGTTATAATTTCTTATTGTTATCAGTTCAAGTGCATTTAATTGTCTTATTCCACTATTACTGTGATTCTTTATGTTTGACATTTCCTTTTTATTGTGTTACTTGTTATTATTGAATCAAGGTATCCTTGTGCAACGTCATGTCTTGAATTTATGCCATAATTGCTACATGTTTATATGACTTAATTGCTACTTGACATTTATTCATTTAAATACCCAAACTTAGCATTTCTTACACAATTTTATATTTAAGCTTTCCGGTTACGTGCCCGGACTATGCACGCAAAACAAGGCGAATATAAATGAGGTTTTCAAGGCTTCAAAAGCACATAATGGATAAAAACCAGGTGATGACCCTTTGGGTCGTCACATTAGTATAGCCTGAACGAACTCATAGGAGTCTAAGACTAGTAGCATTTAGAACATATGGAATGATGCCCTATAGTAAAATAAGGGTGTAATTATGAGAAATAAAGGATAGCAATTGGGCCTTCGATTAGTAATGAGTTCATGAATTGTACAGGATTAAAATAACCACGTAAGGAAAATCACACTGGAATGACTATGATATGAAATAGGGTTATGGAAGTAGAGAATCCCCCAGATGGGTCAGGGAAATCACTTCAAATGTTCCTCGATGCAACGTAAGCCATAGAGGCAAGGTATTACGTAAGAAGTTTCAAGTTATCAGTGGTATATTATAGATATATATTGAGGTGAATCAACAATGGATGGACAAAAGTCACAGGGTATGAGATGAGAATAGGAATCATCTTTAAGATGAACACTAATAAGGAAGCATCAAATGACTCAGACTTATATATATGGGGTGAGCAACGAGAGTAACCTGAAGTTGGAAGCAGACATCAGCAACGATAAATTGAAGTAAGAATTCTGGTACAGTATGACCTATCTAGATGCAGTAAAATCATGCGGATGGATAACCAGGTCTATGAAATAAGTTATCGAAATATTCATAAGTTCGACAAAGTTCGAAGCGAAGAATTTCAGTAATGGCTAAAAATCAGAGGAAAAAGAAAAGAAGAGTCGCATAGGCGCACTTACAAGGTCAGAATTGTAGAGTCTATATGATAGAAGATAGCAACAGTTACAAGATTTGGAGGATTCCAACCACAAGTCGTGGTATGAGAAAGAGGCCTAAAGGGGGGAATGCCTTGGCCTCTGGATTTATTCACAAAATAGTTTCCTAGATGGAAAAGTGAGTAACAAAGTATTCGAAAGACATAGGTTATGTGAAGCATAAGTACCTCAGTCAACATTCGAGGATGGATGTTCCAAAGGGGAAAATGATGTTACACCCCATATTTTTGTATGTGAAAGTATACCATAAGTTAATTGGTGAAAACTCGGAAATGAGATGTTACATCCTGCATTTTCATATATTAAAGTTTCGTCATAAGCTAATCGACGTAAGTCCGAGAACGAGATTATTTTGAGGTTATTTAGCATTATAAGCGTTATGCCATTTCAAACAAGTGATGAGTAAATTCGTGAAGGTGAGAGGGCGAACAAATCGAAGAAAATAAATTTCGTCGAAGTTTGATATTTTGGGATAAAATACGGCCCGAGCTAAAATATCCGGTATTTATAGACTAGTATCATACAAGGTACCACATGGCCAAGATAGTAAGGTGTATAAGGTGTGTTAAAAGTGAGTAATATTTTAAATAATTTGAGATAATTCTTAATTATGTAGGTAATTGGTTAATTATTGGTTTAATGGGAGATAAACCATGTAATTAAGGATTTGTGAATAATTGTAGGTGGGGACAAAACCTCCTACGTGGCAGCAAGTAGAGGAGGATTGTAGATAACTTGAATTTGTGCAATCTATTAAGATAACACATGGAAAGAGAAAGCTTAATACTTATCCCTACACTTGCCTTGAATTAATACAAAATTCATTTGGAAAGTGGGTTATACAAAATGCCAATTGCAAAGGACTTTTATCTTGAATGAATATCAAGAACCCATTTCGTAAGTGGGTTATGCAAATGCAAAGAACTCTTATCTTGAAGGAATACCAAGTTTCACTCGGCAGACGAATTATACAGAATACAAGAAGCCAAGGACGATAGTCACTCCATATTATAATAGCAACAGGATTTTTCAATTTTAAGGGAATACGGTGTAATCCTTCTCAAGAATATCACATGGATTTTTTCCTACTCTATGTATGTTAAGGCTATCCCTTCTTTCCTTTCCGGTATGATCCAAGATATACAGACGAAACGAGCAAACACACAATTTTCATAAACAACTCTATTCATAGAAATACTTGGGGTCTCTGTGTTCTTGATTTCCCATGTGACATATTATTATATCTTCTGTTCATGGGTCTCAGAATAATACACAGTTGACAAAAGTTTATCCCAAAGGAATATTGAGATTATTAACATATTTTCATGCATTTCATTCATGTATACATGTATATTAACTCATGACAAGATGGCGTTACATATATATATATATATATATATATATATATATATATATGAGAAAAAGGTTACGGCATTATATGCGCACCANCCTGATCAGCTGGTATACGTTAATGATTTACCCACAGTGGCCGAAATGATATGATGGGATGCCCTCAGAGGCTTTGATGATGTTATGAATACATATACGTATGCATGGTATGACATTTATACGCATATGCATGACATTATAAAACTGAAATGATCAACAGAGCTACGCAGACGTACATGTCGAGTCTTTTACTCCATGTTTCTCTCATGTCTATTATTTACTGATTTTTATTCCATACATACTCGGTACATTATTTGTACTGACATCCCCTTTTCCTGGGAACGCTACGTTTCATGCCCGTAAGTCCCGATAGACAGGTCGAGAGCCCTCCAAGTAGGCTATCAGCTCAGCGGAAGATGTTGGTGCGCTCCATTTGCTTCGGAGTTGCTTGTTTGGTTATTATGATTTAGACGTGTATTGCTTGGTATGGCGGGACTCTATCCCGACCTTTGTGAAAATTATGTATTCTTAGAGATTTGTAGACATATGTCATGTACGTAAAATATTGTATGGCCTTATCGGCCTATGTTCATTGTACGAGTGGTTATTTTGGTCTTATAGGCCCGTATGTTTTATGTATAAGTTAGTATTACATGTTGTATTCTACTTATCTTACGGCAGCCTTCCGGCTCAGTTATCTATGATAGTATGACATGAAAATATACGTTATATTAATATTCGGTTGAGTAAGATAACGGGTGCCCGTCGCGGTCCATCGATTTGGATCGTGACAATATCACCTAAATGCAATAGGGAAACCCTACCAACAGCCAAATCAAGGGCTCGCATACCCCGTCTAGTAGATAAAGCTGCATCTCTTATTTTGATTCCAGAAACTAAGGGGCACATATCAGACAGTATGACGGAAAATCCTTTTTACTGCACAACAGGATTAATCCCATTAAGGAGGGGAACACGCCATCAATAATGTTCTTGATCCATAAGGTTATAAATAGTAACATCTTCCAGGTTTTTAAAAGCTTCTTCTCTCCATAATCTCATCTAGCATAGCATACCAGATTTAATGTAATAGATATCAAGGATGCACAACTTCTCTAAGGCGAAGTGAAACTCAATTATCTATAAATTATAATCAGTTAGCATGGACTTTAAGCCTAAGTCGACCAACATGACAGTGATATGTGCTGTGAGCATGTGTTTTTGCTCAAAGGGTGTTCCAAAAAATTATCAATTAATAATTGATGTTTGTAGATTTTATGTGTTGTGTTTGCATTTGGAATTGCATCATCTCATTTTAAATGCATTTTGTTGCATTTAGTGGCACTTTAAAATACAAAAATCACAAAAAATGCATTTGTTTTTCTTTTTCTTTCATCTTTGCTAGGATTTATTAATTGCATAATTTGTTTTTGGATGGAATTAATTGGTACTGTAATAGTTAATTACTTGTAAATTAGGTGAGTAGGCTATTGTGCAAGAGGGGATTAATTGAAAATTGGTCCAACATATGTTTAAACAAAGAATGGCCGAGTATGTAAAGGAATACGGGTAGAGATAGGTCTTTGTCTTGTCAAAACCAACTGGACCTATTTTACTTTGGCCCACTCTTGCAAATCAAGTCAGCCCAACATCTCCGACCCGGTCCATATCAGACCCGCCATTTAATGCATTGAACAACGCCGTTTTTATCAGAACTTATCAAACGTTGTTGTTTCCTCCTTTGACCCGCTTTAAACAAAACTCTCCCTTCAGACCCTCATAATTCGACCCTAGCCACCCCCTCACATCATCACCTACCCACACTGCCAGCATCGTATGTTGACGGTTAATTTTGACCCCCTCATTTAAAATTAACTTATTTATACTTAATAATTTGTAATAAATATTTTTTTATATATAATACCTGTTTTTTACAAAATAATTTAGTATTAGTAATTCCGAAATTGATAATTCAATATTATAATTGTAAATACATCATGCTTACTATCTTCAGATTATTAAAACAACTTCTATACACATAGGCTTTATAATTCTTTTAATGAATTACTCCTTTAATTTCTAATTAATAAGATAACTATGCTAATAATTCGAACTAGTGTTATAATTTAGAAAACAAAAATTTTATAAATAATTAATTAATAATTAGTACTGTATGGGTCAGAATCCGATCCCGCGATAATTAACGAAGTTAACCCCGTCTTAAGCTAATTCATGATTAATAAGTGGTACGACCACTTACAATTAACGGTACTTAGCCCTTATTTGATTCGATCAACAAGGCTACGGCCCACCCGCCATCATGAAGACGCAACCCCAACGTGGTCACGGCCACTTATTACCAGCTCACGAAGCTCACAGCTATAAATACTAAGAGAGGAAACCCTAGAAGGGGGGCTTCTTCTTCGCCACTATTCACCAGAGAGAGAGAGAAGAGACAAAAAGATACTCACATGATGGGAAAGTGAAACACCATTGTAAGGCTTTGAACCTCTTCATAGAGAGACAGACCAAACCAATATTACCAATAAAAGCTTTTAAGGTTTCTCCTCCTAATTCTGAGTACTTATTTTCGTTTCCTTCATTTGGTTCAAGGGATTATTACGATTTGCTATGATTGTCCCGCGATCTATTTAAATTGTTTTATACTCATAAAGTATATGATAACTTTTGCGCAAACAATTTGGCGCCGTCTGTGGGGATTTTCTAGCAAAATCGCGTAGTTCTTCCCTGGACCAAAAGGAAAGAAAAGCCAAAAAAGAAGAACAACCTTGCTCGAACAAGCCAAAGCGCCATCTCAGACAAGGGGAACTCGAAGATCTCAAATCAAGATCCAAATTCTCTCACTCTCCGATCTTCGGTAGTGCGAACAAGAAGAAGAAGCCCCCCCCCCCTAAAGGGAGAATCCCCGTGAGGCATCTCCCGCATCCCTGATATGGGATCCGATCGGAAACCGACACTAAGATATCTCGAACCAAGAGCCACCTCAAGATAGACTACTTGCCCCGATTGGGAAGACAACTCATAAACTGCTCAAGGCCTCAAGTCAAAACCGAGCTTCAGCACTCAATACCCACAACTTGAAAACTCAGGCTATGTGCCTTCGCCAAAAAGTTCAACTACGGTTGAACCAAGACTCAGGGTATGCGCCTTCGCCATCAAAATTGATAAAGTTCAACAACAGTTGAACTGGGACTCAGGCTATGCGCCTTCGCCAAAAAGTTCAACTACGGTTGAACCAAGACTTAGGCTATGTGCCTTCGTCAACAAGTTCAACTACAATTGAACTGGGACTCAGGCTATGCGCCTTCGCCAAAAAGTTCGACTATGGTTGAACCAGGACTCAGGCTATGTGCCTTCGCCAAAAAGTTCAACTACGGTCGAACCAAGACTCAGGCTATACGCCTTCGCCATCAAAATTGATAAAGTTCAAAAACAGTTGAACTGGGACTCAGGCTATGCGCCTTCGCCAAAAAAGTTCAACTATGGTTGGACCGAGATTCAGTCTATGCGCCTTCGCCATTAAAATTGATAAAGTTCAACAACAGTTGAACTGGGACTCAGGCTATGTGCCTTCGCCAAAAAGTTCAACTACGGTTGAACCAAGATTCAGGCTATGCGCCTTCGCCATCAAAATTGATAAAGTTCAACAACAGTTGAACTGGGACTCAGGCTATGTGCCTTCGTCAAAAAGTTCAACTACGGTTGAACCAAGACTCAGGCTATGCGCCTTCGCCATCAAAATTGATCAATCAACTACAGTTGAACTGGGACTCAGGCTATGCGCCTTCGCCAAAAAGTTCGACTATGGTTGAACCAGGACTCAGGCTATGTGCCTTCGCCAACAAGTTCAACTATAGTTGAACTGGGACTCAGGCTATGCGCCTTAGCCAAAAAGTTTGACTATGGTTGAACCAGGACTCAGGCTATGTGCCTTCGCCAAAAAGTTCAACTACGGTTGAACCAAGACTCAGGCTATGCGCCTTCGCCATCAAAATTGATAAAGTTCAACAACAACTGAACTGGGACTCAGGCTATGTGCCTTCGCCAAAAAGTTCAACTATGGTTGGACCGAGATTCAGGCTATGCGCCTTCGCCATTAAAATTGACAAAGTTCAACAACAGTTGAACTGGGACTCAGGCTATGCGCCTTCGCCAAAAAGTTCAACTATGGTTGGACCGAGATTCAGGCTATGCGCCTTCGCCATTAAAATTGATAAAGTTCAACAAAAGTTGAACTGGGACTCAGGCTATGCGCCTTTGCCAAAAAGTTCAACTATGGTTGAACCAGGACTCAGGCTACGCGCCCTCGCCAAAAATGTTCAACAACAGTCGAACTGGGACTCAGGCTATACACCTTCGCCATCAAAATTAATAAAGTTCAACTGTGGTTGAATCAAGACTCAGGCTATACGCCTTCGCCATCAAACCCTACGAGCTCGCCTTGCTCGAACCACAAATCTAGACGCCTTCGTCCTCAAATCTAACAAGTCCAACCACAGTCGAACCGGGACTCGGACCAAGCTCCTTCACTGTTGAACTCAGCAAATCCCAACCGCCAACAAATCAAGGCACAAGTTAGGCACCCTCGCCTTTCAAGTAAGTACGCCCAACTCAAACTAAGATTAGGGGCACGAAAAGCTCGGCCCCGATCGAACTACAAGGTCACGTTTCTTATCATCACGGCCAGCAGTTCGACCACACCCGAACTGGGACTAAGGCTAAGCGCCGCTATCGCCAGGCGACGGCTCCGACTCGCTCATCCCGAGTCAAAGACAAAAAGTCGTCAACAATCAAAAACTAACATGCCTACCAGAAAAACTCGAAGGCAAATCACCCCTTCGGAAAGGGGTCATCCCCGCTTACAACTCAAAGACAAAATAAGGCAAATAACAAAAAGAAGATTTCATTTATTTACAAGGTTAATTGCAGGTCATCCCCGCTTACACCCGGCCAAGGCTGGTCAATAAAAAAAAGAGAAAGAAGGGGGAAGAAAAAAAAAAGCAAACGCCAAGCGGCAAACAAGACAAAAAAATGTTTCCTTTTATTTGGCGCCATCCGCGCCCCCATCTGCGCCATCGCCAGCCTCTGGTGTCGCCACATCAAAACCACAGTCAATACGGGCCTCACGAGCCTTTTGGCGAGCCCCTCGAAAGCAGCTTCGGCCACGATGCCGGCCTCCCACAAATTCTTATATACATCACGTTAGGCCTCAGCAAAAACCCAAAGTTCACGAGCCTGGCTGGAAGAAGCGGCCTGGTCCCGTAGGCGCTGATTCTCTTCCTCCAAGGCCGTAACCCGGTCCGCCATAATTTGGGCATTCTGCTCGAAAACACCTATCCGCTCCTCAAGGTTCGCCTCCCTAAAAGCCGCAGCAGCGCTCACCAGCGCCAGCTGGGACTCGTGCGCGCGGATAGCCTACTTCAACGCCTCAGCCCTAGACGAGGCATCACTCACTTGACGCTTCAAGGCTGCGACCTCGCTCTCCAATGAAGCTACCTTCCCGCTCCATGTCACTGCGGCCTCCGCCGCCTTAGCCAAACCCTGGCGTTCACACTCGGTCGTGGTCCTATTCCCCGCCTCGAGCTCCTCGTCCTTCCGACGGAACTGCTCCTCAAGAGCACTTATTCTGCTAAGCGCTTGCTGCATTTGAAGCTCCTGCCTCACCAATTCCTCGACCAGAGCCCGGCTACGGGGATCATTTCTCAAGCACATGCGCATCTCCCGGCAGCAGCGATATTTCTCCAACACCCGTAAAAATATCCCCGAGCGGATGTTGGCTCGACGGATGCTCTCCATCTCCAACAAATAAGACTGCAAAGCAAAGGTAACGATTAGGATAAAAAAACAAACAAAAGCAAAGAAGAAGCAAATCGGCGTCATATTACATACCCTCAAGCCCATTATGGCCACCTCATTCATCAACCCGATATCCGTGACGTCCCTCAACGACGTATTCTCGGCCTCCGAGCATAGCAGCCCAAACTGCGGCACCAAACTCTCCCCTTGGAGCAATAAGTTCAAATCCGTGGGGACCTCGATGAGGCGAGACCTCCCCTCTGCGCGCACCGCCGAATTTGTGAAGCCTTCCCGGAATATCTGGACGTCATCGGGGTCCAAATCAGATTCGTACTCATACTCATCTCCTGCAGCATCCTTCCTCCTTCCATCACTGGCGAGGTAGAATCACCCGATGTAACTACCAACGGAGCACTTGACTCGCCAACCTTAGCAGCCGCTGAAGAACTACCTCCCATCTCAGAGAGTGGAGCCACCAACTGAGTCGCCGAAGCGACGGTATCATCACGGCATAAGCCAACCGGGGCAACCCCCACTGTGTGTTCACTTTCAAGGGCGGGCACTGCAGCCGCACTCTCTTCCGCATCCGCCGGAGGGGAGTCCAAATTAATTACCACAGGAGGAGCTAGCGTGAACACGACCCTGCGCCTTATCAACGGCCTCTCCTCCTCCCCGTTTGATGGCGACTCTGCTCTAAGGCATACAACCTCCGACGGCCCCTCGTCCTGAAGTGCGGCCCGTGGTGGAGAAGGACCCGCTGAAGATTCAACTGATGCCGCTCTCGGTACGTGGCACGGCACCGGTGCTGCAGTAATCCGAGCAATTGCACCCGATCGTCGGAAGGCCAACTGAGGGGCCCTGGCATGGCGTACCCTCCCTGTCACAGAAAAGCAAAGTCGATGAATAAAATTGAATCGAAGAAGAACGGAAGAAGAAATCAACTTCTCACCTGTAGCAGGCCTACGAACATGCCTCTCCCAAAAAGATGCCCACGTGCGTACCCCCTCGGTATGGGGGAGCACGGCCTCAACCCACCCACGTATCCCAGCTATCGGAGCTGGCAATGACTTTTCGGCTACAAAATTGACATGAGTTAACGCTCACGAGTACAAGACATAAGGAAAAGTATAAAAAAGAATTCGACGATAAAGGAACTTACGTGCATGATTCCAAGCCTCTGGGAAGCCAGTGGGGCACGCCACTAAATGATCAGTCCTGATGTAAAAGAAATGCTCAAAAGGGCGAGGGTCGACCTCATCGTCCAGTGTCGCAGTCAGGCCCCTCGACCCACAAGGGCACGTCCGAATCATGGTACCACAAACTCTCTGGGGAGCGTAGAGGCTGAGCACATGCTACAGCGTGACCACCCTACCGGCCAGTTCTGCATACTTAATAAACATTGCCAACAATTTATAGAGGGAATGAGTGAGCTGACCCGGGCATACCCCATAATAATGACAGAAATCCACCACCAGCATTGGGAGCGGAATCTTAAACCCCAACCTGAAGGGATAGGCATAAAAGACGCAGTATCCCCTACGGTCGGTGTGGACCCTCTCCTCGCTTCTAGCAAGAACGACGTCTGCATGGGTGGGGATGACCCCCTATTCCCGTAGTCGGGCCATCCCAATTTCCCCCCATTAATGGTGCTTCATCCACCGGATCCTCCCCACCATCGGCAGTGAAATCAATCACCGGACCTCCGGGCTGAGGTACTATCTCGTCAACCAATGGAACTTCACCGGTCTCTACCTATTTTGCGCCTCCCGTTGCCGGAGATGGCCCCTCAACTACCGGAGAATTGACCGGAAAAACCATCGAAAGAGCATCGTGGGAGGAACTGCCTGCCATTATTGATTCATTAACAAGAAAGGAATAAAGTTCGGTGGATAAGACGAAAGTTATAACGATCAAAGAAAAAATATGAAGGTGAGTTAGCAGGAGGAAAAAGTTTCTTCAGAATCACTCTCAGATGAACAAATGAAAATTTGAGAAATGAATGCCTCAACCCATCTTTATAGGCAACATAAATTGTTTTTGCGAAACCCCATAGCCATCATTAACTACGTGGCCAACCGCAAACCGGTTCGGTTCTACAGAAACGTGCGTCATCATGACAAGCTTCACGAAGCGACTTCTCAGTCATCCACCAGCGTCTCGCCGACGGAATGATTGTAACGATCTATGAATGCAGAAGAGATGTCCCGTACGCCTTCAAAACTTTGGACGTCGCCAAATACGTACCAAGCGAACCTTAACTCCCCTCGGCAGAACCGCATACGGTACGTCTGCCGTAGTCGACGGCTATGCTCCCAAACAAATATGAGGATCAGAGCACAACGAAGCTCGTTATCACTCAAATTAAGTTAAGAGGTCAAGTGCCTTCGCCAAGAAGAAGCATTCGATCTTGATCACACGACGACTTGATAACGCGATAACAAAACACTAACATTCTATAAGGCTAAGGGCCGTCGCGAAAGAGAATTCGGCCTCGACTGAAGCGACTATCGACCTCCCTATCCGAGTTTCTCAAAACCACAGTCGATGAAATCCACTCATCGAGTTCGGCCAAGGCACGATCTCGATAAGCGGAGGGACTAGCTGTATGGGTCAGAATCCGACCCCGCGATAATTAACGAAGTTAACCCCGTCTTAAGCTAATTCATGATTAATAAGTGGTACGGCCACTTACAATTAACGGTACTTAACCCTTATCTGATTCGATCTACAAGGCTACGACCCACCCGCCATCATGAAGACGGAACCCCAACGTGGTCACGTCCACTTATTGCCAGCTCACGAAGCTCACATCTATAAATACTAAGAGAGGAAACCCTAGAAGGGGGGTTTCTTCTTCGCCACTATTCACCAGAGAGAGAGAGAAGAGACAAAAAGATACCCACATGATGGGAAAGTGAAATACCATTGTAAGGCTCTGAACCTCTTCATGGAGAGACAGACCAAACCAATATTATCAATAAAAGCTTTTAAGGTTTCTCCTCCTAATTCTGAGTACTTATTTTCGTTTCCTTCATTTGGTTCAAGGGATTATTACGATTTGCTATGATTATCCCGCGATCTATTTAAATTGTTTTATACTCATAAAGTATATGATAACTTTTGAGCAAACAAGTACCATATTTGATGATTATGATTTCTACTACATTTAATTGCAAATAATTATGTTTATTTAATAAAAGGCTAAAAGTATGCAATTGCATGTTTTAAAATAAAAAATGTGGCTATTTGTTAAATTAATTTCAGCTTAAAGGCACTAGCCCAAAACATTTGACTCGCTCCAGGTCTACCCCTCCCGTTCCAACGTGGAAATCCAGTCCACCTTCATTGAGCCAATAAGCTTGTTCCACGTCACCTCTTCACATCACTCACAAAAGAAACATGATCAACCTAAGCCGTCTATCCTTCATATCAATGACCCATATTTTATCCCAATTTACCCTTTAATTTCAACACCCCACCAGATTAATGTCAGTCGTCCAAACACAAAGATCTGACGACCCTCATTTTTACTTATTTAATCCCAAATTTTTTTTTTAGATCAACGGCCCAGATCCTATTGCCCTATCTTAAACCTAGAGATGACCACTCCTATCTCCCAAATCCTAATCTCCATATTTCCTTTGTGATATATTAAATCGAAGCATGCATGGGCACAGTTTAGAGCCTCATCAAATAATATTTGAGGTCCAAAGGTCAAATGCAATGCCCTTTTCACATTGAGGCTTTACCCGGCAGGGTTTTCCATCAATGGTCACATTCTTTATTCTCAGGTATATTCCCATTGATTTTCCCTCTATTTCTCTAATTTTTACTCACCTCTGCTTGCATCACCTTGTAATCGCCACTCTCCACTAGAGCTGTCAATATGGGCGGGGCGGGGCCCAGCCCAGCTCACATGGGCTTTAACAATTGACGGGTTGGGCTGAGCTAGCCTACCATTTTAATGGGCCTTATAATGGTCAGCCCAACCCAGCCCTATGTGGGCTGCGGGCCCCACGGGCCGGCCCATTATTTTTTAAGATATAATTTTATAATTTTTCTTTAAGTTCTAACCTAAAAAATAAATATTTAAAAGTTAAAAAAATCTTATTGGAAAATTTTCACAAAATATAATAACTTTTATATTGTTCCAATATATCACAATAAACACTAAAAAATAAAAGATAATATTATATTTTATTAACTAAAAGTCAAACTCAAATAAAAGTATTCAGGAGAACGTCCATACGCTTATGGAAAATTTAATACATCATCTTCATCAAACACATTCGAATCCGCTTGTGAGAAGGTTGCCTTAACATCTTCACTTTTATCTACATCTACAATTCGTATGCAATATTAATTAGTTAAATATTAAGAATAATTAAATTTTTAAAATTAATTAACGTTTTAAGACTTTGATCTTTTAATATGATGAGCTTAATAAACTTTAAGCTTGGGATGCTCTTTATGTTATTTTTTGTGTCATATACTTTTTTATATTTTATATATTTTAAATACGTATTTTTATTAGGCCCACGGGCCGGCCAAGCCCAGCCTCACTCAAGCCTCATGGGCCACGGGCTTACTCGGGCCGGGCTTAAAAGCCTCACTTTTAAATGGGCTCCAAAAATTCTAGCCCAACTCTGTTAAATTACAGGTCGGGCTGGCCGAAAGCGCCAAGCCCGTATTGACGGCTCTACTCTCCACTATCTAGTTTGAATCTGCTGAAACCCTAAAGGCTTCAATGGCTACTATAAATAGCAGCCTTAATTGCTCTCCCCTAACAGAACCAACAACACCTAACATTTGAAGAAAATCAATACACCATATAGTATCGTTTAGAAATTTTTAATTAAATTCTGATTTCTTACTCAATTCCTGTTTTCCTCTCTCTCTTTCCGGTTCTGAGCTTACTTATTGATTTAAAAGTTTGAGTCTTTGGCTTTCCGAACGGCTAAGTTAAGCATTTTTTTGTTTTGCTACCCTAAAGGAGGTCAGTAAAACCTCAACTCTACTCTTATTTTTAATTGTCTGAATTTGCAAGCATGATTTATCCTGTTATCTTTCACTAAATAATATTATTAACAATGTGCTATTATTGACTGTTTTATGTATTTATTAATGACATATGGCAGATAAATGGATTCTGGAATCATGAGTTCCCTTAGGTTATTGAAATTAGGACTATGTATTGGTCATAATGAACATCTGATAACCTATACCCACAGTTAAGCTTTGAAAACAGCCTAAAAACTCTCAACCTATTCTAATATTTAGTTTTTTTGGTGTTATGTTAGTACTATCATGGTGATTATACAAATTTGACTCAAGCATTACTAATATCTGTAGTGACTCACTCAACAAATTAGACTCGAACACACATGAATCTGTTTAGTGGTAAGCTAAGATTGTCATACACTAGTCCAAGATCTTTAAAACAATCTTCTCTTCCTGACATGCCTCTATAATTCTGTTGATTCTTAGAAATTCATCAAACTCATGATTGTTTGATCATATTACATAAACGTGTCTTAAGCTAATTCCTGCATTATCTTGGTATGTGTTTTGATGATCACCATGCCTTTAACTAGAGTTGTGAGGTTTAGTTGAGATGTGTTCATTCCATTTGATGTACTGAAGTACTGACATTAAGTCTCACTATGTCTGAAATCCCACCCTTACTTTGCCTGACAAGATCCCTAATGTAATCATTCCTTTTTTCTCAAATTCATGAAGAGATGTTGTTCATTTGATTATGTTAACATCCTTATAATACCATGATCCCTACTAAATGTATCATGTGGGTGTTCCCTTGGGCATTCTGCACTTATTTCTTCTTCAAATACCTCTACTTGCCATTCATAATCATGTACATGCCTACGCTGTCCTTAAAACTTCAACAATATCTCTTAAGTGAACTAGACTTAGATTGTGAACTTTAAGTGAACCTTCTGTTGCTACTATCTGAGTATAACATGTTTTATTCTCCAAAGAGATTAATATGAAGTTGAAAGCTCTTAGGACCCTTATCGCATCAACAACATGCTCCTATTTAACATCATCGGGAGTTGCCTTTCAAACATGTCGCAGGTACCACATGTCGTGGACTGGCGTGGTATCGTTTCCCTTATTGTGGGTGTCACTAATTGAATCCTCGAAATGAGGCTGGTCTCCTTGAACCTTAGGATTGTGTGTGTTGTTAACACCATTATTTGCCATTTCTTATGATTTTTTGTAAGATAAATAATCAAAACACGTTAGTAAAAGAGGAAGTATCAACTTAATTACACGACTGTCTAGGCCCCGTAGTGGACATCAAACTGTTTAGCCGGTAAAATGGTACTGTTGAATTTATATGTGGTTTCTAGACAAGTGAATTAATTTGATCCTGTAATAATAAAAGAATTAACGAAATATACAATACTTAGCCTTGAAATATAGATGAGATCACGAAAAATAGTAATTCCGGGGATAGAGCTTTCGGGCCCAATGATGATGAGACTAAGGAACACGAAAATGAGATTGTATAAAGCTTGGAATAGATTATAGCATTAGTTTGCCAGAAAATTCCTGTCCTTGTAATGGTAATATAGCTCACTATTTACAGTTACATCTACGGAATATTCTCCATTAAATGCTATCGGGCGGAGGGTATTTATTACCTCTTTATGAGTGTCGTTTCTTTCGATAACAAACGAGATAATTGCCTTCGGTTCTAACTATCCCTTGCCTTAGGTTCCACGTCTCATTCTTTTACGCGGCCCCCTGGCGCTTCATATTTTACAGTATACAATAACCAACACGCCAACTTCAGAATATCACTATATGGTTGTAAGCAAGAAAGATTGGCAGTTGGTTGGTTTGTCCAAATTTATCTTGTTAAATATGATTTTCCAAAGTGAAAAAAAAAATGATTCTCCAAAATATTTTATCCCCTTTACATGGGCGAGTCCAAAACCTAATTGTGATTTATTTGGAGTCAAGAAACACAAATAGGTAAAAATAAATAAATTGCGCACCATTTTATATATAGCGCGGTTATTCATCGCGCTATATATAAGATGTGGCCCCACCAATTATTCATCTACAATTAACTGACTCGCCAATAATTCATATGTGTATAGCTCCAACTATGCATGCGCTATACATCAAATAATTATAAACCCCAGACTAGTTTTTCCTTATTTAAGGAGTTTTAGAATTTGGTACAAATCTACTCAGGATTCTTCAGTTCTTCTGAAATATTTTTTTCGTTAAGTTATTTTGCATTTTTTCATAATGTCCGAAGAGTGAAAAATTAATGTTCCATTAATTGGGGGAGGGGGGGAGGGGCTGAGATTGTGGTGGAGAATAACTCAGTACGCTATAGTTTTTCTCCACAGTGTCATGTTAAGTTGTCACTTACAATGGAGTACGATAGATTGGTATTGTTGTTATATAAGAAAAATGAGTGTGATCAAACGTTCAGTGAATATTAAAGTAACAGAAAGATATTCGTATTCTGTTACTCCACAAGGGGTTGCTTGTTATGCTGAGTTTAACATCGAAGACAATGAAACTTTGATAGATTTTTTGAGGACTCCGGATAAAAACCGGGAACTTCTTGTGATAAAAATATTGGAAATGTACGCCAAGGTTGAAGACGTTCGCAATAATAAGGTTCCGCATAGTAGGAATATCTCTCAATTATCGGGTGGTTATTTTGGATCAGTTTTAGCCGAACAAGTTCCGGGTGAAAGAGTTTGGCCTGATCTAAACTTGTCTCCACGGGCGAATGAGGAGCAAGGAAATAATTTTTTCCGAAGTTTACATAATCCACAAGCCGAGTGGTAAATTTCAATTTTCCTTTGTGTTACGATGTTTATTTTTATGTATTGAATTTGTATTAATACTTATATATTCCACATGGGGTATTTTACAAGTTGTGGACCAACGGATAGTTGGAATATGCCTAAATTTGGGTTGTTGAATCATGATGGTCCATCCGAGAGTCCTCATAAACATGATAATGTGTATCATGAGATATCAACAAATTATGATTTGTAAGTGAAGTGATAAAATTTATATATAAAGTTTGTATGAATTTGAGAAACTAATTATTTTATTGGTTGTGCAGTGAAAATGAGCAACTTGAAGGTCTTTTCCTTACCCAGTTGCCCGAAGACAATATATTTAATCGGGATCAGGCATATGCGCAGAGTCAGAAAGATAATAGTGATTATGACAATGCTGATGAGTCTGGAGATGCACACCCTTCCCTGATGAGGGTGATGATAATGAGGTCAAGAATGATGAACCTGATTTGACGAGGGAGCATGCTCCACCTCCTGTTAGACCAAGAGTGTACAAGTCCCATGTACCGTTTCATTGAAGGGAGATTCCCTACCTTGATCAGTTGCCATGTATGCCGGATGTGGATGCCCTCATAAGGGATATTGATAAAATTCAAACATCAATATGGGATGAATCTAGAGCAATGATGCTGTCAAAGGGCATGCTTTTTGCTAATAACCTAAGCAGGGCGGTGCGAATGTACAACATAAAAAAGTATCGTGAGATATTGGTTCATGAGTCATCTCCGAAAGTATAAAAGGTTATTTATCGAAGATGGTTTAAAGATTTTAATCGTATGCTGCATGCGAGAAAGACGAAAACAAATATGTGGATTATAGGTAAATACATTGGCAGCCATAATTGTAAAATGCACACATAAAGTGGGAATTATTTTAACTTAAATGTTGACTTGATTTCTCTTGTCTTGATTCCACACATTGAAGTGTTCATAAGGTATAAGATCAAAGAGTGTATAACATCTGTCCACCGGGCATATGGGTGTACCATTAACAAACGAAAAGCATTTCTCATGCTCAAACGTGCGTAACTAGGATAAGTCATTTGCCTCTCTACCCAGGTACATGGCCGCATTGCAACACTTTAACCCTGAGACTGTTGTGGAATGGAAGCTTGAGCGGAGCCCGCATACGTCATGCCTCCCGGCATATGGATTGTACCTACCACCAGCGTGATGAACGGGACTCCCGACGAGAAGTTAGTAACGCTGCGATACCAGTCCATATACTCGTGTTCGCCATCCGTACGCTCAGGTGGAGGGGGTGGCAGAATCATGTCATACCTAGGGTCCCAAATATCAATCTGGGCCTCTAGCCAAGCCACGTATGTCTGGTCAACCCTAGAATGATCATCCCGCTGGTAATGTGTCCTAGGCCAAACGGGCGGAATAAGTACAAGTTGCGGTTGACTAAACATGCGAAGGACTCGCTAGGTGGCATGATGCTCGACAATATTGAGACATATAAATGGGACGGAAAAGCTCTACATAGCTCAATCGCAAGAGTAATAATCGGGCAAACCAGCTATGAGCGCGTCGCTATATAGCCTACATAAGAACTATTAATGAAACACAAGAATCGTGAGTAAATGCAACACATATAAAGCCAGGCCAAGTAAACATAAGCATAGATGTACCTGTGCGCATTCACGTAAATCCAACGAATCCCTGTAATAGGGGATTTGATGTCGAGCCTCGACCTCGCGTCCGTAGCCTGGCCTATCAACCTACCTCCAAGCTAATGGGAGAAATGGTGTAGGTGGTGCATCCGGAGCGATGGGTGGTAGAGGTGGCTGGAGCTGCAGCAACCGCTCCTAGGCTCAAACCTAATATAGATTGTGGACGTAAAATTTAAGGTATTTTATTTTACTATGTATGTTATAATCATGAAAAAAATTGACTATGTTTTCATCTGCAACAGCGGTAAAAATTCGGTAACGTCTCTCTGGGTGCCCATGCACGCCCGACACATCTGCCTATACAAGTAACCTAAAATAGTTGCACCCCAGTTGTAACTAGGTAAATCATCTAGACGCTCAAGATGATGTAGAAATTTCAAGTTGACTAGGTTTTCCAAAGTGTTAAAGAATAGTACACCACCAAACATCAGCAATAACAATCTCGTATGCCGGTCAATAACCTCTGGTGGTGAATCATTTGTAATCTCCGCATCTATCACCTCCAGATGCTGCTGAACGGGGTCAACTGCGAACGATTGAAGCCACTCAATGCAGTCTCCTCTGCTGGCTGGAAATCGGTGAGCCACTACAACATATGCAGGTAATGCAATCCCCTATAGTCTCTAAGAGCATGCAAGTAAGCTACTGGTAATCCATCAACCGTCAGCCTGAAAAGAACCTCCACGTCCTCAAGCGTGATGGTAGCCTCGCTGATGGGTAGATGAAACGTGTGCGTCTTTGGTCGCCATCGCTCTATCATAGCCATGATTAACGCCCAGTCGAACTGCAACCGGCCGATCTCTATGATCCTATAGAAACCCGTATCCTGAATGCATCTAACTATACGGGGATGGAGTGGGTGGTCCCTAATGGACTCCCACATATTGTCTATACGCCTGGCACAGAATGTCTGGGACAAACACTACACATCCCATATGTATGAAGACCTCTGGTTGGCCTGTAGCAACAGTAGCTCTAGAGATGCAGGCCCGGGATGCACAGAGGGAACCTCCATGACGATGTCTGTAAATTGAACAATATTAATTAAAGTATTTTTCTTTTTAATTTCGTAACATCTTTAAATATATTGTAATATTTTTATATTAATATTTAATCAATATTTTTACTATATTGTTACTTAGGTTGATACATTTTTTATTATAATTTTATATGTTAATTTATTATTTTATATGTTAGTTTACTATTTTATGTGTTTGTTTCTTATTTTATATGTTAGTTTATTATTCATACGTTTGTTTTTTTATTTTATATGTTTGTTTTTACTCACATATTTTTGGATATAATAGAATTAAATAATTAATTTTCAGAACTATACATGATATAATTAATAAGTACTCATATAAAAATACTTAGTTCGATAGATATTGTTGTTTTTATGTTATTTTCTAATATTTGTTGACTAAAATTCGAAAGAGTTTGTATTTGAACTATCATCTTTTTTTAGTTATTTTTGGGGTTAACGATAATTAAATGATTGATTTCAATAACTACCAAGATACTAACCTAAAGGGCACTACATTACAATTACGGGCACTACATTATAATTACGGGCACAACATAACACTAAAGGGCACTAAACAACAATAAAATCACATATTAATATATGTACAACAATAAAATCTAAATAACATTAATTATTTATAAAATAACAGTTTATTAATTTTACTAATCTTTTAGCACATAAATAATCTAATCCGGATAAAAAATTAACAAATTAATTTAATCACAAAATAATCATGAAAATACATAGACTATATTAAAAACAACTAATAAATATTTCTTATAACAACTAATAACATTAATTATTCATAAAATAGTATTTTCTCTATTTTACTAATTATTAAGCACAAAAATAATCTAATCCAGATAAGAAATGACAAATTAATGAAATCATAAAATAATCATGAAAAAATATAGACCACAATAAAAAATAACTAATGCATTTTTTATACATAAATTTTGACAAAAAATAAATCGAAATACCTCGATTTATAATTTTTTGAAAGTTGAAGATTTAATAATTTGGGGTCCAAAACGAGCAAATCACTGTGCGATAACGCCTTAGATCCGGTGTTAGTTTGCTACAATAAGGAGAAGATATATTTTTTGTGGGACGGGTAGGCTCCACTGAGATTTTTTTTTAAGATGGAGGGGGGAGGGACCCATTTTTGGGGTTTTGGGGGTTCTGCT
>MU675588.1:210226-233733 GCA_026770625.1 Nicotiana glauca
AATTTTAAAAAAAGCGTGATTATTCACCACGCTATACCTTAACGGCCAAACGTGTCCTTAAGGTATAGCGCGGTGAATAACCGTGCTTTATAAAGTGAAGCCCGATTTTTTTTTACCTATTTGTGTCACTTGAGTCCAAATAAACCACAATTAGGTTTCAGGATCTTACATAGGCCACCATAATATTGAAATTAATTTTAAGAACAAAAAAGAAAATGAAAACTGCACTTCTCCTAAAATCTCTTGAATATAATGAGTTGATTGGAAGGGTATATAAGAATAGTGCGGAATAAGGTCTATTAGTAATGTATGAGTTAGTAATGCAAACATTAGTTATGCAAATATTATTTCTTATCTACTATTTGGTATAGTATATTAAAATTATAATGCATAGTATAATGTTAAGAAAAAAAATAGTTGCTTATAAAAATGCTTTCCATATTCTCTAGCTTTAAGGGACTTTAAGAATAATTTTGTCTTTAACCATGCTAATACATGCATTAGAGCCTTGGTGTTACTAATGTCATGTTTTTCTATGCATTACTTATGCATAGGATAATGTCAAGTATGATGTATAACTAATACTAATACAAGCGTTAGTTATACATAAATTAAAAAAAATATACCAAATAAGATATTAATAATGCATAGAGCTAATGCCGCATTATTTTTCCTATTATCTCCTGCCAAACGACCCTTAAGGCTACTTACCTCTCTTCGTACAATGATTCTTAAAGCTGTAAATATGCATCTCCTATATATATGCCAGTTTTCGGCCACCATTGTACGAGCCTCACAGACTCAACAACTACAAAAGAAAACACAGTACCAGAATTCAGAGATTAGTGTTGAGTGGTCTTTTCATTGATATTTCAGACTTCTCCATATAAAAGAAAGAGCTTCAACCTTTCAAACATAAAAATCCCCTAAACATCCCTCCCATTTCTTCCCCGGCTCCATGAACGGTAGCTTATAACAAGAATAACTCTTTTTATCCATTTCTATGGACTCTGTAAATCTTCTACTTCTTCTCCTTATGTTCTGTACTTTCATGCAATCAATTCCTTGTTTGTCTATAAAGCAATTACAGCAGTCAGTTATTCTTCCCCTCAGAGCCAAGAAAATATCATCCTACTCCATCCCTAGACCACCTAATAAAGTTGCTTTCCACCATAATGTTTCCCTTACAGTCTCTCTATCTGTTGGATCACCTCCACAACAAGTTACCATGGTCCTCGATACAGGGAGTGAACTTTCTTGGCTTCATTGCAAGAAGACTCCTAGCACACCCTCCACGTTCAACCCCCTAATTTCTTCTTCCTACTCTGCCATCCCATGTTTGTCCGCCATATGCAGGACAAAAACCCGGGATTTCCCGGTACCCGTTTCTTGCGACCCGAATAAGCTCTGCCATGCTACGCTATCCTATGCGGATGCTTCTTCTGTCGAAGGTAATCTTGCTGCGGAGACTTTCCATATCGATAATTCGAATTTACCCGGGATGGTGTTCGGGTGCATGGATGCGGGTTCAAGTTCAAACCCGGATGAAGACTCTAAGACTACCGGGTTGATAGGAATGAACCGTGGAGCTCTATCTTTTGTTTCCCAAATGGGTTATCCGAAATTCTCTTACTGTATTTCGGGTCGTGACTCTAACGGCGTTCTCCTATTTGGAGAAGCAAATTTGCCATGGCTCAGACCCCGGAAATACACGCCGTTGGTTCAAATGTCAACTCCGTTACCCTATTTTGACCGGGTGGCTTATACAGTCCAGTTGGAAGGTATCAAAGTTGCGGGTACGGTTTTAAACTTGCCCAAATCCGTTTTCGTACCAGATCATACCGGAGCGGGTCAAACCATGGTTGACTCAGGTACCCAATTCACGTTCCTACTTGGCCCGGCTTACACAGCATTGAAAAATGAGTACATGAATCAAACCAAAGGTATGTTAAGAAACTTGAACGACCCAAATTTCGTGTTCCAAGGGGCAATGGACTTGTGTTACCTAGTGGAGTCGAGTCGTACGAATTTACCCCCATTGCCAGCAGTAACTTTGATGTTTCGAGGTGTGGAAATGAGTGTCACTGGGGAAAAACTACTCCATAAATTAGTAGGGGTAACAAGAGGTAGGAATCAAGTTTACTGTTTTACCTTTGGAAATTCGGATTTACTAGGGATAGAGGCCTCTATCATTGGACATCATCACCAGCAAAATTTCTGGATGGAATTTGATTTGGTAAACTCTAGAGTTGGATTAGCTGAAGTTAGTTGCGAATTGGCAAGTCAAAAATTAGGACTAGACCTTTGATTAATCTTATTTTTATAGAGTTTAGCTATCTTGGTGAACCATACCTTTTTGTTGACTCTTACTAGTTAAATTTGCAATTTGTATTTTTATTTTGTAAATAAGCAAGCGTGGTAGGACTATATACAATTCACGGTTTAGCTGTTTCCCGGATGGGCCATTGAGTGGTCATGCCAAGTTTGTTCTTTTGTTTGATGGAACAAAGCACAGCCAAAGCTGTGGAAATTGGGAAGTGTGAAAAGATTTTTCTGTTCTCAATTTGTGGGCACCATTACGTTTAGCAATATTCTACTAACTTTTCTTTGGCTTCCTCTCGTGCAGCAGCTGGCCTGATATGGGTGGTTGATTTTTCTTTTTCCTGGTCATATCACTCTATTCTCTTTCTTTTATTTCAATTTCAATGAGTAAACTCTCAATCGACAAACATTTTAATTCCTCCGTTTCAGTCTATATATACTTATTTAGTTTTTTAAAAACAAATATTTATTTTTAGATTTAGAAATAATTTTGCTTAACCTTATAACTGTATCCTAATCAGAAATTTTTATAACCATATATATATCCTGGGCTTCTTTTTGATTTGTTTAATACCACACATTCAAAAACTTTTAATTTTTTTTAAACTTCATGTCCAGTTAAACAAATTCGCATTAATTGAAAGATATTTGAACAAAGTGCGTATGAACCCCATTTATACTGCAATCGAAAAGAACAGAGAAAAAAAGGATGAGACAAATTTGTAGAGAGTTGTTGAAAGTGTTGACTTCAAAGGTCAGATGGCACGGCCGCCATATGAAACGGCGTTTACACGAAGGTACTGTGATATGAGTCAGCTGTCAAAGGATTTTCCCCAATTTTGGTTTGGAATAAAATGGTCAACCTTACTCCTCACAATTCACAGTTCGGTTGATTTACCAACAAAATAATTACTCTCAATTTAGGTCATAGTTTTTTCTTATTAATCAATTCCAAAATAAATACTAATATCTTTTTATATTTAGTAATAATTTAGCTTTAAATTTTTCATTTTACTCTTAATATGATATTACAACTATAAAATTTTATACATCGTATTTTAAATTATAAATTTTAAAAGTCTTTATTTTATTTTTAAACTTTGTATCCAGTATAATATACCAAAATAAATTAGGTAGGGGATAATGTAATTGTAATTTTACGCTATTATAACTAGAGGACTGCGAACGGCAAAGTTATAAAATATAATGCTTTCTCATATGTTTTGGTATAATTATAAAAGAATATGTCTTTCTCTAAGAACTATGCCCTTTGAGATGAATAAAGTAACTGCATAGAAATATAAAAAATACATCAGCATAAACATCTAGTAAAGATATATTAAGAAGACTATAAATTTTAGTTGTAAATTTATGAACTACCTAGCTCACCCGGCTCAACAATATTAATCCCTACAGTTTAGCCACCCACGACTAATTCAATTCACTCTTCTCAAAGCTCTTGTAAAATGGTATTTGTCCTTCGTTATCCCCTGGAATTCTTAGACACAAAGAGAGAATACGAGCTAATCTTTTACTAGAGGAAAAGCCGGGGAAAAGCATAAAGCTTGCGTCCTATGCTCTTGCACTCCTTCTATATGTGAAGATGAGATGAGAGAAAAAGCGTAGTTCTCCGACGTCATAGGTTACCTTTCTATCTTCTTAAGAGAAGAAGAGAAATCATATGGATTCAAGGCGATTTCCCTCTCCGTCGTTATAGAGTTCTTCCGCTCTAGTCTCCAAAATTCAATATAGAGTACAAGATCAAAAAGAATACATTGGTTGGATGTCCGAGCATTGAGAAGGAAGGATGCTTTCAGATGCGAAAGGCCATGCTGAGATACAGTATGTGATCCATGAATCTACGATCGGGAAACAATATTCAAGCTCCGGGGCTAATTTGCGCTCTTTGGGCTTTTAAAAAACAAAGAACCTATCCAGTCTTTTTTTCTTTTGGCAAGCAAAGATTTTATTTATCAAATAATATTTACAAAATATAAGAAAAAGAGAACACACACTGGACATACAGCCCTAGGTGTGTAATCTTTACTGACCTTCATTATCTATCAAAAAAAGATCTTATACTAGGATACATCAGTTAAGCACACAGATAGTACTCTAATTCTTGTAATCTTCTTGCTAATTTCTGCTTCATTCCTCCTCTACGATGTATCACTTGTACAATAGCTCCAATCAATACTGCTAAATTTCTACTCTTAGCTTGAAAGATCATAAGGTTTCTCTCCTACCATATATAATATATGGATCTTGCTACACTCAATTCTGTAGACATCAACTACTGCATTTTTGCCCCTATAATGTGTGATTGCCTATTTGTAGTGAACCAAATGGTTATTTGAGTATTTGCATTCCGTTCAACTGTTTGAAGTCTTGAGTAACTTCATATGATGTATTATGACTTGTGTGAATAGTTAGTTTTGGAGCTATCAACAAAATGACATGGCATGCATTTATCTCATCCTCACCAAACATAATCATGTACGTCAAATCAAATGGCACTGAAAAAATTGATTTGAAAAAATAATTTTCAATTAGGAAACTTTAAGTTGGAAGAGCTAGCCAAGTTCGACTTTTATGTATTTGACCTTGGATCGGATATTTGATAGTTCCGTTAGGTCCGGATGGTAATTTTAGACTTGATTGTATGCCCGTATTTACATTTGAATATTTCTAGAAGGTTTCGGCACTATTTAACGAAAGTTGGAAATTTAAAGGTTTGAAATGTTCATAAGTTTGACCGGGAGTTGACTTCGATGATATCGGGTTCAGATTCTTGTTCTGGAAATTGGAATAACTTTGTTATATTATTTGGGACTTGTGTGCAAAATCTGAGTTCATTACAGGTTGATTCGATATTGTTCGACACGAGTTTTGAAAGCTAAAAGTTTATTTAGTTTGATTCGAGGTGCGATTTATGGTTTGCATGTTGTTATGTGTGATTTGAGGCCTCAAGTAGGTCCGTGTCATATTTTGAGACTTGTTGATATGTTCGGACGGGGCCCTGGGGGGTTCGGATGAGATGTGGACGTGTTTCAGATCATTTTTCATTCATGTGTGATCGCTGGTCTTTGTTGGATCTGGTGTGGTCGTACCTGCTGGGTAATGGGCGCAGGTACGTTCATATGGGCACAAAAGCGAAGCAAGGCTGGATGAGGAAGACTGCAGAAGCAGATAGCAGGGCGCATCTGCGCGTCCGCATGAGTGGGAATCTAATCGCGGAAGCGAATGGCAACTTGGTTGGGATTTTGATGGAGTCTGCAGAAACAACTAATATTTTTGCAGATGCAAAGGTGCCTTGGGCGCTTTTGAAGGCGATTTTCGCCACCTAAATCGGATTCAAAGTAGTATCCGCTTTCTTCTTTTACTGGTATCCTAAGATCAATTTCTTGACTAAGTCATTGACTCCAATGCAGTCAATACCACCTTCAATCTACCTTAACTTTCATATATTGCCTTATCTATGTGTTTTCAATAAATTCCAACCATACCCATTGGAAAAAAACTTATTATTTGCCTAGATTTTTAGGATATTTTGTGTCATTGATAACAATTTTAACTCCAGATCAGTCCAAATCACCTTCAATCTCCCTCAAATTTTTTATATTACCTTATCTATAACTTTTCATCGGATTCCAACCATATCCATTGAAAAAAAACCTTTTCTTGCTTATATTTTTTAATTGTTGAATATTATTGTCAATTGTTGTGGCTATTTTGGTAGCATGGCTTAATGAGCAATTTTTGGTAAGTGCTCTCTCTGTTCCAGTTTATGTGAACCTATTTTTTTTTGTCCGTTCCAAAAAGATGGCCCCTTTCTAAATTTGATAACAATTAAAGTTAAACTTATAATTCTACCCTTAAGGAGAAGCTTTTATAACCACACAAATAATCTGGGCCTTTTTTTGACTTGTTTAGGACCACAAATTCCAAAAGTCTTCATTTTTTCTTAAATTCCGTGCCCATGCAAACAGATTCACATAAATTGGAATGGAGGGAGTAGTATTTATTTGTGCCTTATTGTTTTAGTTCTCTCGAAAACAATGACGCAATATGAGAAAAACCAAGAAATTTGGCGGCCATTCGACCATTCAAATGGCAAAAATAACTCAACTTATTTTTATTTACATAATTTAGCCTAATTTGACATTTAATATAAATTTTTTGCAAATTATAGCTATATCTAAAAAGTTCACTGCTTCCTCTTCACCCGTCATCCTCACTGGATAGGGTAATATTGGTTTATATTAAATGATCGAATGATAGTGTGACACGTGGAATTAGGGACAAGCGAAAGACAAATTGAGTATTAACCAAGACTGGGAACAACAACTGCAGTTAGCATTGGATGAACCCCGAAGGGAACACAATCAACATGAACGAGTCCAATGCTTGCCATCAGATGGCATTCAATGAAGAATATTGCCGTTGCAGAGAATATTTGTCGTCACACATTCATCAATGACCCCTTTATTGTAATTTAAGAGGGGCTTGATCGATCTTATTATTTTTAGGTGTAGCTATAAATAATAGGTTCCACAGCTATTGTAAGCACACAAAATTCTTGGCATAACTTCTGCTACATTCTATTCTCAAGCTCAATAAGATAATTTTACTTGCTCTTACATATTGTTCCAATATCTGTCCTTGGAGGCATCGCTCCAGAAACCATGCCTGCTATTTCCTTTGATTTTAAAGCTAAGTCTTATTTTTAGTCTAGTTTATTTATTATTTTTTGATCAAATCAGTTCGCTTGTCTATAAACCATGTAAATAATTCAATTGTACCATTTTACGGGTATACAATTTGGTACCAACCGTGGGGCTTAGATAGGTACGTAATTGAGTTGACCCTTGTATTTATTACTAACATGTTTTATTCTTTGTTTCTTAGCAAAAAGTTGAGAATGGCAGCTAACATGTCATCATCGCACACAACGTTGAGGCACATGAAAATCTACCTGAACATAAAGATTCAATCAGTGACACCCACAACAAGGGGGACATGGCAACTCTAGTCCATGGTAGATAGTACCGCCGACACGTGCGGGAGACAACTCCCAATAATGCTGAAGATGAATATGTTGCTAAAATAGTAAGGATCTTGAGAGAACAACAAAACGCCATCATGGGCCATCTGTCAAAGGCAGGACCAGGTCATGACTGAAGTAAAGAAGGCATTATAAGGTGTTTCCAACAATGCAAACAGATGATGCCCGGTTCCTCCCAGCATTTCTGCAAATTAGACGTCTCAAAGAGTTGATAACAACACCTCGAGAGGTAAGGTCCATTTTGACGGTGTCGGGGGACCAACAGCGGATCCAGTAACAACAATAGTAGTGATCCCTTCAAAATTGAACTCATGAGATTCATGAGGGAGATGCACGAGCGGATGGATCAGAATGCGAAGGAGTTTCACGTCCGAATGGACCAGATTCTAGGTGCACCACCAGTTTTGAAGGGCCTAGATTCAAAGTAGTACACCTAGTTGCCGTTTAAGCCTGATACAGGATTAGAGTTAATTTTGAAATGGTTCAAGATGCTGGATATACCAAAATAAGATGAGACTTCAGATCCCCATGAGCATATCACAACTTATACAACGACAATGAAAGGGAACAATTTGGCTCGAAATGGGACCGAGTCAGTCCTGCTGAAATTTTTTGGAGAAATCCTCATGAAGGGGCCCTTGATGTGGTATTCACTCTTGTCCGAGAACTCAATAGATTCTTTTGAAATGCTCGCTGATTCGTTCATTAAGTCCCATAATGGGGCCAGAAAGGTCCCGGCTAGAAAGATAGACATATTCAGGATCGCACATGGTGAGTTTGAATTACTGCAGGAGTTCGTGATCAGATTTCAAAAAGAGAGGATGCTGCTATCGGCCGTACTAGACGAGTAGGCAGTGGAGGCATTCACAAAGGGCTTGAATCCAAGGAGCTCAAATGCCTCCCGAAAGCTGAAAGAAAGCCTGGTCGAGTTCCAGATGACCACATGGGTGGATGTTCATACCCACTATGAGTCGAAGATAAGGATAGAAGAGGACCGGTTCGGGTTCCCAACATCAACCAAGGGTGGGACCAAGACAAGAACCACGACAAGTTCAAAGGTGATTTTGATGCAGGCCGACGATCTTCCAAAGGCCATTTATTGCCTTATGAGAGAGCCAAGGGACGTGGAAGCAAAGGGTTTTGGTCCTCAGATAAGCTCACTCCGGATAGAAGAACTGAAAGTGGCCGGAACAATAGATCGTTACAAGAAAAAGAGGTACCGAGGATCGGGGATTCTATATATCCCAGGTTGTCAGATTACAATTTCAACATAAGTGTGGTGGAGTTGGTATCGACGATGAGGAATACAAACCCAGAACAACTATTAAGTTTTAGATTTTGGCAGACTTCGTGGCCGATTTCACACTGGCTTTGATCCCTAGGGTCGATAAAGAATTATTACTTGCCACCGGGACAAGCTCGGGGGTCTGGACCCTATTCTCGGACTGCCCTTTCAATACTGAAGGGTTCAGGTTGGGAATCGTATTAAAAACACCCGGGGGTAATATAATAAGGCAATCTATTAGAATTGTAAAATTGACTCAAATAGATGCCAAATATGAGGCTATGATTGCAAGTCTAGAACTAGCTAAAAGCCTGCAGCCTGACGTGATCAAAGCCAAGTGCGACTTCCTCTCGTTGATAATCAAGTTAACCGGACATCCGAAGTCAAAGAAGACCGGATGCAGAGATACTTGGATAAGTTACAAGTGATATTACATCGGTTCTGAGAATGGACATTACAACATGTGCCCCGAGATAAAAAGCCGAGGCCTATGCTTTGGCTAACTTAGGATCGTCAGTCGACTCCGATGAATTTAACTCCAGAATGGTGGTGCAATCAATATTCTCGGTGATAGAGGAAGGTCATGCCGAGGTGAACTCAATAAATTTTACTTGGTAGGAGAAACAAATACATAGACTACCTTTAGAAGGGGAAATTGCCATCAGATCCCAAAGAATCAAGGGCCCTTCAGACTAAGGCTGCCAGGTTTAGCTTACTTGAAGGAAACCTGTACCGTAGAATATTTGAAGGAAACTTGCCAGGGTCATAGGTTTAGCTAACCCTATGACCCATTTTGCTAGCCGGCCTGAGAGCTCGAGTTTATCCATAACATTTCTTAGCAGTTACGAGGTCATGACACATATAAGGTGACATTGAAAGTATGGTATTAGTTTCCTAGATGCGCTTAACAAGAGAAAGGCTAATTCTATAGATATGGATACCTCGTTTTGGAATCACTAAGGGTTCTACTAACATAATAGATAGAAAACTGCGTACTCTTCTTCCAGGACTATGAAATCACTTATCGCTACCTCGGAGACTGCCAAGTAAAGGTACAACTGCTCATTCGCCTTCAGAGTGTGTGGTAGAGGAGGACTTGATAAGTATCATTTGAGTTCTTCTAAAGCCCTTTTGGCATTTCGGGGTCCAAGAGAAGTTGTTCTTTTTCTTTAGTAACGAGAAAAATTGGTGTCTTTTATCCGACGACCTAAAAATAGATTGGCCTAGTGCGGGCGGCTATCCATCCGGTCAGCCTATGTACCGCCTTGACTTTGTCAACTACAGTGATATCATCTACGACCTTTATTTCATCTGGGTTGATCTATATTCGTTGATTAGATACCATGAAACCGAGGAACTTTCCCCAGCCGACTTCGAAGGCACATTTTTTCCAGGTTTAGCTTCATGTTGTATTCCCTTAGTATGTTGAAGGTTTCCTGCAAACATTTCAAATGGTTCTCTACTCGCAGGGACTTAACTAACATATCTTCAATATAAACCTCCATTGATTTACCTATCCGTTCCTCGAACATTCATTTAACTAGGTATTGATACGTGGAACCAGCATTTTTAATATAGACGACATCACGTTGTAACAGTAAGTGCTGAACCTAGTTATGAAAGAAGTTTTCTTTTGGTCGCCGGGGTCCATATGTATTTGGTTGTATCCGGAATAGGCATCGAGAAAGCTGAGCGTCTCGTGCCTAGCTGTCGCATCGATCATTCGACCGATGTTAGGCAAAGGGAACGAGTCCTATGGGCATGCCATATTTAAGTCCTTATAATCTACATATATTTTAAAAAATTTCCTTTTATAGGTGTTGCACCTTATTTTGCACTAGTCAAAACAAGATTTAACTTGTGGTTTCTCTGTTGTTGATAAAAGAGAGTCTCCATCTAATATTTAATGGTATACTAGGGTTCCTATTTAATTACTAAAGGTTATATTCTTTATTGGTCTTATAACTGGTGAGATTATGGGTAAGGGCCTTGTTCTTCTAAAGGCACGCCTTAACATCTACCTAAGGTTGCTCCATAGGACATAGACTAGCTTTGGACTAGTTATTTGTACTATGCCTTAGAAGAGTGTAGCTTACCATATATTAGGACATAATATCTATAAGAGAAAAGTGTGGTTTCAAAAGGGTGGATCTTGATGAAACGTTTTAGTAAAATAACGTTAATATATATAAACTTGAAAAGACTTTGAAAAATGAAGCGTTTGTCATGAAAGTGTTCAAAAGAAGCTAGGTTAATGCACTTGTTTCCTAAATAACGAAAATTCATATTATTATAATATGATGAAAGTGTTACTAAAATGATCCTTAAGATATACCTTGGTTTTGAAGTAAAAAACGATTTGAAAGCCTTTGTTTTAGGGCAGCAACACCTTAATCCTTTGAAATAATTGATTCCCTTTTTAGAAGATTTAATCACGACAATTCAGTTTTTGTCTTTGAAAAGAGGGCTGCCACCTTTGTTAAGCCTCTGGATTTCAAAAATCTTTAAGGAGAAGGTTAGCAAGGCATAATGAATTGATAACAAGCCCGTGATTAGTAGTTATAGAATTAATTTTTAACTAACGCTTCTTTTTAATCCTAAGTTATTTAAGGCTTGCCTAAGTTATTTTATGAATTAAAATATAAGGATAAATATTCAATTCAGTATATGCTTGCCATATACATAATGAGATACAACAATAGGAAAAACAGCAATGAGCAATGACATAGTACAATTGAAGAATAACGAAAACAGTAAGTAAAGAAGTGAAGGGAAAGAAGTGATTACGGGAGGTTTGGGCCTCAAAAGTCAGGCCCAACAGTAACAAGTGACGATAGACTCTAGGATCATAGTAGAGCTGGACTTAGGCCTGAGTTCTCAAAGAACTCAACAAAACCAAATCATTTTACATGCCCAAAAATTAAAGAGAAGATAATTAGAATAACAGTATTATATACATATCTACATATAAAATTCATAAACAAAGACTAAAGAGAAATCACTTATAGTGTTTAAATGCTACCGAGAATCATACTAAGCAAATATTAAAAGAAGAGGTTACTGACAATATCTCAATGCTAAGGGAATCATGCTAATGTGGAGGTTGTGTATAATGAATGATCCATATTGAATACCTTTCGTTGCCATTAAACATCAAACTCAAAGAGAGTAATAAGTGTCAATGAATTAAAGGTTAAGGATAGTGTTCTATGCAAGACCAATGCCCCCTTTGAATCCCCCGAAGCTTCAAAGTTCCCAAAGGTCTCAAGGCCCAGGGCAATGCTTGTGTCGGGGAGAGCAGGCCAACCTATAGTTAAACTCTACCCCCAAATGCCTTTAACCACTAACGACTAACTCTTCCCTATAGGCTTGAATGCCAATGAGGCCCTTTCAATGCAAACCATGCAGTATGACACCTCATACCACATAAACATATTTTCCTTGGCAAATAATGCAAGAAAAACACATAGAAATAATCCCTATATTTCAGTATTAAGTGAGTGAAGCACATATTGAACATGTTTTAAAATCAGACTTCTAAGCACATATGAAAACAAGAACACTTACGCTATTGTTGCTAAAAAATTAGACAACAGGAGTCATACCTATCAAAGACAGATAAGGCACATAGTTTTAGAATTTCAACAGCTTTAGGATACAGATACTAATGCCTTAACATTGGTCACGGATGAGCATACACCTAGGTTGATGACATTACTTGAATTCTTTGAGATCCTTAGTACAAATTCTGACATTGATACAAGCAAGTTATTGCACTCGACCAATAAAGGTAGAAGGTTTTCTTACACCAAATTCAATCCAGAATAACAAGGAAAAGGAAGGACTAAGCATAGTTTCAAAAGAACAGTGTTCAAAATAAGGGATAAACAAAGGTTCATAAAAAATTTCCACGCATTTATAGATCTCAATCAAGATTATGACCTCACAAGACAAGATGAGTCCCAAATATTGCAGAACAGGTTATCAATATCATTATGGGTTAAGAATAGAGGAAAACATCGCACTTAAAGACTTAAATCAGCTGTACCACATGGGTGGAATAGATAAGCTTGATGGGGCCATATTCAAATTACAGGAATTGTCAACACTCAACCACAATATGCACACTATAATCTGATTCACTGGTGATAGGCTGATCATAACATATACCACCGGTATTCAAAAGAAAATTCATTCCAGTAGGATTGTTTACAACTAACAGTTAGACATGGATGTAAAGCATTCTTGATGAGGATTCAAAGGATACTTGAGAACTAACAAGCTTTTATCAAAAGCATTTTGAACACTCAGGTTTCATGAACCTTAACCAAGTGAGGCAGGGTTATCCTATGTACCTTCATGTATACCCTAAGCTAAAGTCATCTAACAACATCCCAAGTTTAGAATGACAGAACCCTGAAGAACATGGCATGATAAACATGAAGACTGCAATAATAACCATAAATATAGCATAACATAACTCAATGAATATGGCATGATGAACATGAAAACTGCAACTACAACCTTACGTATAGCTTAACAAAACTCAAAGAATATGGCATGATGAACAGAAAAACCTAAGTAGGATACAAGAACTTAGAAGGGTGTTGCATGTTAAACATGATGAATATAGCAGAACCTAAATACATAGTAATAGAATTTAAGAGAATATAACATGATGAATCATGGAGACTTATAACATAACATTAAGGGGAACATGTTTCAAAATACAACATGACGAGCGTGAAGATTATAACAGAACATTAGAGTAAGGTGTGAAGTCTTAGGCAGATGTGAGAAATCATTAAGGCAGGTTAAGCAATTTAAACACATGGCATGTTCAATACAGAAATTGAGGTCATTAAAGTCACACAAGCTACCTAATTAACAATAGGTAAACAAAACAACTTATCATTGATCATTAACAAGTCATGGTGAATCAAAATAAATAATTAAAGGCTGAATAAATATTATAAACTAAATAGTTAATTAGGAAAATAATAACACGTTCATGATTTTCAAATGAAGCAATTAAGAAAGATAATAGAGGTATACTGACCTCCTCTTGAGCAGCAAACCAAATAAAAGGCTCTTGTTTAGTCGTATAGAATCAAGAACTCACCCGACCAGTGTATTACTCAGAATCAGAGAGAAACCGGAAACTAATTAGAACCCTTGCTCAATTTACAACTCAAAATGAAAATCGAGATCTTTTAAAGTAATTTCGTGATAGCTATTTGTGTCTATTGAGTGTGTTAGCTCTATAGGTTGAAGATGTTAGGTCTTTATTGTTGTGTGTTAGGTGAGAACATTGAAAGACCCTTTTATTTTTCCATTAATGGCTTAGGGTTTCAGCAAAATTCAAATTTAGTAGTGGAAGATGACGACTACTAGATTATGCAAGCACATGCCAGTGAAAAGTGAGCAGAGGAGAAATCATTAGGGATTTTACCTGAGAGGAGGGAAGCTAACTGTTGAGGCACGAGAGACCACTGGTCAAAACCCTAATACTCAAAGGTCATTGCTGGGTGTTGAATATCAACAATGAAGCCAACTACCATCTCAGGCTCGCTTCGATTTGAAAATATGGAGGAAGAGATCAGGGGAGTTGAAATTTTACCTTTTGGTCTAACTTTTTCGATTAGAGCTTTTGAAATTGAATGGTAGAAATGCAAAGAGGGACGAGATCTGAAGTACATGAGCAAAACGAATGACCATGCATGCCATGTATTTGAAAGATTGATGGTGAGTTAAGGTTTCATCTTTGAAGGAGGGTTCAGATTAGAGGGATTTTAAAATTAAGCAATGAAACGGGGAAGCTATCGGCAGTATTCATGGCTAGGGAAGACAAAAAAACATGATTTCTTGGTCGATTTGTGATATTGCACAGATTTGTGCAAGGTTTTTGAAGATTGATGAGGTTGCAGGTTTGAGAGAATAGAGAGGAAAGGGGAAAGAGAGGTGGCCAATCTGTGAAGCAAATGATTTAGAGTTAGAGGTATTCTTTACGTTAAAAATGTGAGATTGGATTTGGGTCGTTGGATCATTTGGTTAGCGACCCTGATTTTTAGGGGAAAATAAATTTATAAAATACTAAAATAGGCGAATGTTGGATCTCCTTGATCAAACAGTTGAGATTAAATCCTGAAAGGTTAAATAAATAAAGGAAAAGGTAGATTAAAGGTGGACTATTGAAGAAATAGTTCAACGGTCCAAATTCGTTGTGCTTTCTTTGTGAGTGAGGAAGGCAAATGACGTAGCATGATCTCATTGGTTCATAGGAGAGGTCATGTATTGCCAAGATGGAAGAGAGATGGGGCTTTTGGACTGGTATTTTCCAGATTGGGCTTGTCTTTGGGCAAAATAAATTTAAAAGATGGACGTCTTGTGTTTAATTAGAGAATTACAATTATAGCCTTTAGATATTTAATCTCTTTTGAAATTAAATTAAATAAACGTAATTATTTCCAATAAAATATAGTAAAATAATAAATATCAAGTACCAATAATTATTGTAATTAGTTATTTATAAAATATTTTGCTTTTACGAAATTACAAAATTAATTGCATTATTAACATAGCAACTCAATTAATTAGGAATTGAGGAGTAATTTGTTGAATTATAAACATATGTGATGTATTTAAAAGTTGCTTATTAATATTAAAATAGTAAGTGTATTTACACCAGACCCCACATTGTAGAATAATACTAGGTATGTTATTGTTGTTTGTATTTATAATGTTAATGCTAGGTTATTAATTTCAAAACTAATACCTAGATAATTTTGTAAAAATAGGTATTTATAGCTAGAAAATACTTTCAAGACATTCATTGTTAATATTTAAGGAAAAATAAATTAATTTTAAAAGGGAGAGTTAAAATTAGCCATCAAAAGCTACCCGTCTTTGACCGAAGACGATGAGAGAGTTTTCGGACAAAGAAAATAAACCAAAGCCAATTTTGTCCCGACTTTAGGCATACATTACAGGGATGGCATATGGGTTTAAGGAAGACTACATATTGCGTGATTTTAGGGAGAGTTGAGGAAGATTTCGGGAAGATTTTGGGGAAGTTAGGGCCGAATTCTGGCTTTGAATTGCTTACATACATTGGGTTTAATGAGGATCGGGCCTCATGTAGTTATGGAGTGAGGATTTGAGGAAATGATGCTCGCAAGAATTGCCCCAGTATCATATTATGATGATACGGTGATACGTAGGATTGGATACTCACGATAACTTAAATTTTGTGGCTTGACTTGAAGGATTTGAAGATTTGGAGTTCCACTGGTCTTTTTGTGTTTGAACTTAGATCCTTAGCCCGCTAATAAGTTTGTTGTCCCTCATAGCATTGTAGTTTGGTTTGCTGCTTAGAAAGAGTTCCACATTGCGATATTATTCCTGCACGAAATGAAATACACACATACACATATATTGCAATGTAGATTATATTATGGTGTGATGTAAATGATGCATGAATGATGATGCCTGGCTGGCGGCAAGCCGTTATTTGGAATCAGGAGGATCGAATACTTGAACTTAACTCGATTTGTTAGCGGGGCTGTGTACTGTTCTGCAACTATCAGAGTATTGAAAAGTGTCTCTGCTTTTTGGGAGATCTTGACTTGTAGAGTGTGTCTATTCTTATTGGTAGAGCTATGCATTGAGAAAATGTCTCCACTTCTTGGGAGAGCTTGATTTGTGGAGTGCGTCTCTGCTTGTTAGGAGAGCTTTGCACTAAAATGTAAAATAACCTCCACTTGGAAGCGATGGACGTAAATCATAATCATGCCTGAAGCTACATGAGAAAAACACAAAACATTCAAGGTAATAGTAAATGCATTTCCTTAATCATCTGAAGATCATTTCCCTAATCATGTGAAGCTCATCTCCCTAATTATCTTATGATTATCTCCTTAATTATCTGAAGCTGCCCGCTGCCTGAGGATTTTATGATCTTCCTTTCAGAGATGAACCAAAACCTTACACATGCAATCTCAAGCCTACACCACATACTGCATAAACCATACCATCCAAGGATAACCATGAGAACTTTGTATTCCCCTTACGAACCATAAGCAACTATGCACTCAGCTAAACCATGCCCAAGAGATACTCTTGACTACGAAGCTATGTTGCGGCCATCGATTGGCAGAGCGTTAGTGAAGAGGTTTAAGACTCTCTATTCTGGCCTCCGTTGCAACAGAGCGGTGGTGCAGATTGTTCCGTTGGCAGAATAAACAGTTTTCGATACAAAAGTCATTGATTGGCAAAACCGACGTTTGGTTTGTACAGGGCTCTCCGATCGATTGAGCTAACATTTTGCTATATACAAGACTTGAGTTGGTGAAGCAAGTGGCTCATTTGTACAAGGTGCTCTGATTGGTTGAGCAGGTGATTTGATATATACATGTCTTCAATTGGTGAATCCAATGATTTGTTTTGTACAAGGTACTCCGATTGGTTGAGCAGGGGGTTTGCAATGTACAGTGTGCCTTTTTCACATTAGCGGTTTGACACCGAGGTACCTGCAAAGGATTCAAGGATTAGCTTCAGCTATACCAGAAAATTTTAGTAAAGGATAAAGGATGATAATCCTAGAAAAGTGGTAGATCCATCATTTGCCCCAGTGTGGTCCCAACATTTCCTTGCTTCCTGTTGATCCTGCACTCAAATAAAAGTTCTTCGTGGGAGCTGGGAAGTTGGTTTGTGACGGCCACAGTGCTAGATTACCCCGACCTTTGATATGGTTACACCGTAAAGTTCGGTAGGTGGAAAAAATTGCTATATTTTTAGAAAAACAATTTTGATGTTTTAAGATAAGCGTCGTCACTCCAGATTATGACATGCTACGAAAATCTCTCCAAATGGGAGTGTCTTCTCTTGAAAACTATGTCCCACTAATGTTGATCCTTCACGATTCTTGACAACGCGGCTGCTTGCCGTTGGGATTTCATCCTAATTTGACTAATGCATTATAAAGGTTTTTCCTAAGGTTATGATCGAACCCCCCCTTTTAGGTTGCCTACATATCCAAAATGGAATCAGGTCTGAACGTAGTTCATAGATGATGACAAAATACAATGATGATGATCGAGCTTGACTCAGGCCACCTACGTATCCAAATAGAATCAGGTCAAGACGTAGTTTCATTTCAATAGATGCAAAAATGATGAGATTTAAGAATGAAATGGCCGAGTCTGACTCAGACTGCCTACATATCCAAATGGAATCAGGCCAGGAAATAGTTCAATTACTAACGACGACTGAATCCGATGAGCATTACCTATGTATTTCTTTTTTAAAAAAACAAGTCGGCGTAGTTCTAGAGAAACATACAAAAGTGATATTTGGTTTTTCTATTACAAAAGAAATAAGGGAGAGAAACCAAACCCTTTATAGGTTCCCTATGTATCCCTTGGTGGGAAATGAGATTTATTGTAGTTTTGATACACCAAAACCTAACTCTATTTGTCTTCAAACATAGTAACTCTTGATTACGTCTGCGTTGATGGGCTTCGTGTTGATTATTCCATCCATTTCTTCCAGGATTAGAGCAGGGGCGGCCAAACCCTAAAGCAATTGAAGCACTTGCTTTAGGCCTCAAGAATTTAAGGGCCCCAAAATTACTATTCTCTATATATTATTTATATAATTATTTATTAGTATTGATAAAATTATTTCTTTATTTTCATATTAATTTTTTAACTCAATTTCTTCCTCTAATTAATATAATCTAAATAATTTTTGTCAATCTTATTTTACATTTTTACTGAATTATATTTCTCTATTCACTAGTTATTCACGTAAGTATATCTAATAATCTAGCTTATCATTTATTTCCTCACATCAATTATACTTCTTATGTCCCAATTTATATGAAAGTGTTTGACTGTACATGGTTTTTATAATATAAAGGAATACTTTTGAAATTTGTGACCTAAAATAAATCGTAGAAACTTGTGTGGCTAGAAATCATCTCATTAAGGGTAAAAAAAGAAAATCTAAAGTTGAATTATTACCAATTATAGAAAGGGGGCCGACTAAAATAAAGGAGTCACATAAGTTGGGACGGATGAAGTATCTTTTCTAGGTTCTCTTATTTCAGTTGTGATGAAATCAACGTTAAATTCATTTAATTTTTTGTACGTTATAAAACCAAGTTCTCATTTTTTTCATTTCATATACTCGTCTAATTTTTCAAATAACAATGTTTATTAAATTATATATGTGTGTGTGTGTGCGTGTGTGTATGTTTTAAGACCTCTTATTATGGCTTTACTTTGGGCTTCGGATGCTATTGAGCCGCTTCTAGATTAGAGTTCCACCCGACAATACTCGATGAACCACGTAAAGACCTTTCCGGTTTGGTGAGAACTTTCCTTTGGCTTTCTCTTGGTGGTGAAAGATTTTCTTCAGGACCAACTACCCCGGTGTGAACTCACGAGGCTTCATCCTATTGTTTAATGCACTGGCTATCCTGTTCTGATATAGTTGACCATGGCACACCGCATCCATTATTTTCTCGTCGATGAGCATGAGTTGCTTCTGTCTGACCCGTATCCACTCTGCATCATCCAACTTGGTCTCTTTAATGACCCTTAAAGATGGTATCTCGATTTCTATAGGTATCACAGCTTCAGTGTTGTATACTAACATGAACAGCGTTTCCCCAATGGGTGTTCTCATGGTCGTTCGATAATCCAATAAGGCAAAATATAGTTTCGCCTATGATTGTCCACTATCTTTCGTAGAATCATCTTTATATTCTTGTTGGCTGTCTCCACTGCGCATTCATTTTGTGGTCTGTAGGCTGTGAAGTTGCAATGGATGATTCTGAACTTCTCGCAGATTTCTCACACGAGGTTGCTATTGAGGTTAGCGGAATTGTCAATGATAATCGTGTCATGCCCCAATCCTAAAGTGGTGTGGCAGGCACTCGATGCCATACTCGGCCCGAGCATACCACTCTATAACTATGAACTCTGAAGGGCTAACCCTTAACTTAGGCCGATGAGGCCATATTCTGAATCATCTAAAAATAATGTCTACAACCATCAATACCAAACTAAAGATCTACATAGGGCTGGTAAAGCCATAATACTGATATAAAAAAATGTACATGATTCATCTACACGCCTCTAGGGGTAACTAAACTATATTATGGTCAGGACAGTACCTCGACCTACCCATCAAACCTGTATATAAAATGGACTCAAAGGTCTAGATTGGGTAACTCCGAGGAAGTGGAGCTTACCAACCGAGCTGATGTTTGACTTTGTCTACTTGGAAGGTCTATCCAACTGTCTATCAGGACCTGCAGGCATGAAATGCAGCGTCCCGAGCAAAAGGGACATCGGTACAAAATAATGTATTGAGTATGTAAGGCAACAAAATAGCAGAAAGTTGAAACTGAACTAATAATATAATAACTGAAAGTAACTGGGAGTCAAAGATAATGTGAAGATATGCATAACTATTAATACTAATTCAACTCTCTCAATATAGTAAGTAAAATAGTTGTTCGCCCCTATAAGGCTTGGTACGTATAACTGCTCCACTGTAGTAGGCTCGCTCATAGATGCTCGACCATACCAGGCTCTGTATCTTGGCCATTCTAGGCTCGCTCGTAGGTGCTCGACCATAGTAGGCTCGGTATATATCTTACCATCTAATCTGAGGTTACCAAATAGGGGCCTGCCTATTAATTATAGCTCGATGGTGGTAAAAATACTATTATAGTGTATATATATAGACTCTCTGCTCACTTTGCTGAAAGAAGACAAAACTAAACTGAATATGAAGTGCCGATAAGGGAGAATGTTATAACTTAGGAGACTAGTACAGTGTACATAAATTTAGGAATATAAACTTCTCTTTATGTCTCGTTATCAAACATATGTAGTTACTGGATCATGCCAAAATGAAAGAAAGGTTTAGCCTTAACATACCTTAACACCGTTGAGTTCTTAATACCTTCCAAGCAATTTTTCAAACAACTCAACTCAATCTACCACAACATAAGGAGATTCAAAATCAGTGTTGAGTAAATGCTATGTTCGCAACTTAAAGTAGTGGCTCGTTTACGTAAATTTGGGCAGCATCTCCCCTATAACAAGGCTCTTCTCCAATACCATATATCAACAACAACAAGAACACAATAATAACAACATGTATGCATCATTTTCCAACCGTATCTCCATAAACAATATACCATAAAACAACCCAGACACCCTAATCATTTAATACATAACAGGACAACCAAAGTAGTGTCAAACAACCTAAAAATATAATGAAGAATGACCATCCCATACTCTATCATTATGTGGTGTTTCTCAACACATTTTCTCTTCCAAAACTACATAAAACATCAGCACAAGAGGCCAACACGAGTGGACTACAAAATAGTCCACTAAAAGTGAAATAAATCAAGCTCACAGCTTTCGATCATCGTCTCGTGAGTTCTAGCTATTAGGAAACAAATTTATCAACCTTCCTTGATATTTAAAAGCTTAAATACAGAAAATAGGAATTTTTTTAACTATGAAGCACCTTCAAAAATTCAAACTACAAAGAAAAAGAGAGGCGTTATAGCGATACTTATGAACCACTCACTTGACTTCAAACATAACACACCACTATCATACGACTACAATAACTCATAACATAATCTCCTTTGAATTTTAAGCACCCTTGTCTCACCCCAAAACTACATGTTATAACATTCCAACTTGTTGACTTTCAACAAAACTTATTTTCTTCAATTCGTTTAGCTTCTAAGCCTTCAAACCCTCTTGGTACTTGGTATTAATGATCTTAATTGTTGTATCCTCCAGTTTTACATGATTAACTAACTTTTTAAACTTTCCAAAGAAGATTTCATTTCTAAGCTTACGTCAATTGACTTATGACGCACTCTTACGTACGGAAATATGGGGTATGACATCATTCCCCCTTTAGGAACATTCGTCCTCGAATGTTGACTGATGCGCTTATTAGTCTCATAAAATATAACTCTTACAAATACTTTACTGTTGTCTTTTCCATCTAGGAAACTATTCTATGAATAAATCCAAAGGCCAGGGCATCCCCCCTTTAGGCCTCTTTCTTATACCACGACTTGTGGTCGGAATTCTTCCAATCTCATAATTGCTGCTACCTTATGTCATGTAGCATGTACGACTCTGTCCTTATATGTGCGCCTATGTGACTCTTCTCTCCTTTTTCCTTCAGATTTTAGCCAATCTCCAGGCCTCACTTTGTGAACATATACAGAACTATGACAAGTTGTCCCTCTGGGAATCCATAAGTGTACTAAAGTTTTTTGCTCGGTACTTTGTCTAACTTACGACTATTGCTATATCTTGTTTCATAGCCTCGGTTAGCTGTGATTAAGGTAGAAGGTTAGTAGGTAGTTTAGTTCATCGATAGTCTTAGTAGCATGCATGTCCCTTCATATTCTTAGATTTCTATTACGTTATGTGGTTGTGTTCGCCTCAGGTATTGTATTCCATGCTGCTATTATTTGGTACTACTTATCCTTTATTCCCCTCCCCCCACTTTCTCTTCCTTCCTTGCTTTCCATTTCTTCTTCTTGTCCTTCCTGAGCTGAGGGTCTATTGGAAACAGCCTCTCTACCTACATTAGGTAGGGGCAAGGTCTGCGTACAGACTACCTTTCCCAGACCCCACCTGTTAGGATCAAACTGGGTTTGTTGTTGTTGTTGTTTAATGCTTCCTCATTACTATTCATCTTAAGAATGACAGCCTAATGCCATCTCACACTTTGGGACATTTATCCATCTATTGTCGATTCACCTTAATGTTGATCTATAATCTACCATTGATCACTTGAAAGCTCTTATGTAATATATTATCACTTGGGCTCACGTCTCATCGGGGAACATCTGGAGTTATTTTCCTGATCCACTTAGGGTCAATACTATACTTCAATAATTGTATTTCATAGCATCCCAACATGATTCACATTATGGGGGTATTTTAATCCTGTACAATTCACGAAATCCATTTTCTTTGAATCATTACCCAATCAAAGGCCTAAACGTCATCCACTTATCTATCACAGTTACACCCTTGTTCTACCACTAGGGCAGCATTCCATCTCTTCTAAATTCTCCTAGTTTTAAACTCCTCTGAGTTCACTCATGCTATACTGAGCTTTTTATAAATTATGGAGACCATCAGCTCTGTTGTTGTGATGGGTTTAATCTCGAGGACTTACCAATTCTTGTCACCTTCTCTGTAAGGCCCCGTGAAATCCCTACTCGAAAACCCGGGTTCCGTGGTACCAAGTTAGGAACATGTGTTAGCAATTCATAAAAAGTCAAGAATAAGTTTCCAGAAAAATACAAGAAATGCGGTCCAGAATGCGATCGCATAATCGAAATGCGGATCGCATATCTGCCGCAGAGTGAGGCAGAATGTTGGTTAAAATTGAAGTCAGTTATGCGGTCGAAATGCGGTCGCATAATCGAAATGCGGACCGCATAGTCGTCGCATATTTTCCTTTGAATTTGGCGAGGGTCAGTTCTGCGGTGCACTTTGCGATCGCAGAANAAATATTGAAAAGGGAAAATGATGTGATGATGGTGGCCATGATTGCCCCAGGAATTGTTATGATATGTGTGGGATAAAGATTTGAAGGTGTTGACTGATAAGAATTGAGAAATGCCTCCAATGAGATGACCTAGCCGATCGGGTCGTGATCGGATACCATGCCGCACACATGGTGGTAATGTACTGATATTGGATTCCGGATAAGGGAAATAAAATATTGATTGAGAGTAATGCCTCCAATGAGGTGACCTAGCTGGTC
>MU675588.1:240984-251270 GCA_026770625.1 Nicotiana glauca
CAGACCACATCTTTTCTCCACTTCTGCATTTGGATTAATTTCTTGCCTTTCTATTTTTTTTCTTTTTCTTGTTTTTTCTTTATTATGACTAACTTTTGTTGACTCGAACTTGAACTGATTACTTCCTTTTGGCTTCTGAATTAGGATTTATGCTGGGGATTTTTGTGGCAACCCTCCGCTCTTCGGGAGGGCTCCCGACTTCAAGACTTGAAATGTAAAAGACTAAAATGTATTTCTCTCAGGTGAAAGTTTCAACAGACTGAGATTTCTTATGTTATCTTAGGAGAAAGATTCATCGGACTAAGATTTTGACTTGACTCTAGGCGATAATTCATCAGACTAGGTCCATTTTGTTGTGCGATCTCAGGAGAAAGATTCATCAGACTGAGATTTTGATATCTTAGGAGAAAGATTCATCAGACTAAGATTTTGATATCTTAGGAGAAAGATTCATCAGACTAAGATTTTGACTTGACTCTAGGAGATAATTCATCATACTAGGTCCATTTTGTTGTGCGATCTTAGGAGAAAGATTCATCGGACTGAGATTTTGATATCTTAGGAGAAAGATTCATCAGACTAAGATTTTGACCCTAGGAGATAATTCATCAGACTANACAGGAGAAAAATTCATCGGACTGAGATTTTGATATCTTAGGAGAATGATTCATCAGACTAAGATTTTGATTTGACTCTAGGAGATAATTCATCAGACTAGGTCTATTTTGTTGTGATCTTAGGAGAAAAATTCATCAGACTGAGATTTTGATATCTTAGGAGAATGATTCATCAGACTAAGATTCTGACTCTAGGAGATAATTCATCAGACTAGGTCCATTTTATGTGATCTCAGGAGAAAGATTCATCGGACTGAGATTTTGATATCTTAGGAGAAAGATTCATCAGACTAAGATTTGATTTGACTCTTGGAGATAATTCATCACACTAGGTCCATTTTTGTTGTCTTACTTGCAACCTTCCAATTGTTGCTTTCCACTTCTTATTGTTTTATCTGAAACCTTCTACTTGTTGTCTTTTTCTTCTTATTATCTTATCTGTAACTTTCCAATTCTTGCCTTCCCCTTTTGTTATCTATCTAGGTCTTTTTGGTTGTTGCCTTTACTTCTTTATTGTTATCTTTTCTAAGTCTTTCCAACTGACTTCTTATTAACTTGAAAAAAATTCATCAGACTAAGATTCTTTCGTCTTAGGAGAAACAATTCATCAGACTAAGATTTTTTCATCTTAGGAGAAACAATTTATCAGACTAAGATTTTTTCATCTTAGGAGAAACAATTCATCAGACTAAGATATTTTCATCTTAGGAGAAATAATTCATCAGACATAGATTTTTTATCTTAGGAGAAACAATTCATCAGACTAAGATTTTTTCATCTTAGGAGAAATAATTCATCAGACTAAGATTTTTTATCTTAGGAGAAATAATTCATCAGACTAAGATTTTTTATCTTAGGAGAAATTCATCAGACTAAGATTTTTCATCTTAGGAGAAACAATTCACTACTTTGTTCCTGTTACATACAAAGAAAAATTTTGTCAGTTTTTGAAAGTGATGGTCGGTTCTGACCTTCTTGCTGGGGATGCTTTCCTCATTTCCTTAGAACTTGTGTTATCTTTCTTCTTCCTCAAATGGGTAGTTGACTTCGGAACTGCTTCCCTCAACACTCGTGTCGTCTTCCCTTGGATGTTGGGGATAACACTGCCGGGGAATTATTTACTTACCTGCTGGGGATAATACTGCTGGTGGAATCTCCCCTTTTTTTCTTCTTTTTTTTCTTTTTTTTTTTCCAAAGCTTCCTTCAAAACTTTTATTTTCTCTCAACACTGTTGGGGATAAAAATGGTATCAGTTGGGGATGACACTGTTGGGGGAATTTTCATTCCTTCAAAATTGGTGCTTCATTTTTCCGAAAATTGCTGGGGATGATGCTGGCTTTTGCTTTTTCTGAACACAAGTTTCATCCTTTTGTTTGGTCCGCTGGGGATACAGCTTCCTTAATTAAAACTTGCTGTTTTCCTTCTTTCAACATTGCTGGGGATAACACTGGTTTAAAGACCACTTCCCTTGTGTTATCTAGTTTCTTACCCAAGTGGATACCTGATTTCCAGAAAATTTTCCCAATGAAAGGAAAATTTTCTGCCCCAGTTTGATGATCTTCCTTGTGGCATGCCTTTCCGCCATCAATGCTATTTCCTTTTTCTGCTTCAAATCAAAGAAAATTTGTTAGTTTTTTAAAGCGCGGTGGTTGGTTGTGATGCTCCTGCTGGGGATGGTTCTCCTTCTCTCCTTCCCTGCTATGCGTTCCATTACACCACCAAAACTTGTTGGGGATGATATTATTTGCTGGTCTTAGTACGACTTGCCCTGCTTTGCGTCGTCTGGCCATCTTGAAACTTGGTCGATAATTTCCTACCTTCTTGATGACTCCTTATTCACAGGCCTTTCACCGTTGTTTTCCACTTGTATCCTAACCCCCCACATTCCTATGACAGTGACTCTGCTTGAGGATCTTGCATGTTTTACTGATGAACCATTTTCTTTGTTCATCCTTGTCACTGGAAATACCTTTTCTGCTGGGGACATCCCTCTTCTTTTGTGGCATAGCTCGGGAACTGGCATTTCCCCGACCTTTGAGTCTCATTGGCCTTGGCCTTGAGGTCATTAACCTTCGCTTTTTTGCTGGGGATATCCTTCTTGATACCGATCCATCCCTTTGCCAATCTCCTTTTGCTGGGGATTTCCTGGCCTTGCACTTGTTCCTTCCTGACTTATACCACTTGGATGTACTAGTCAAATCTCGTCTTGCATAATTAGAAAGCTGATGGCAGATTTTGAAGTCATTTCTCATTTGTTTTGACCAAACAGACTCTGTTGGGGAATTTTTCGATGAAAGTAGAAAGATAAAAGGAATAAAAGACAAAGGAAAAAGATGACTCTCTAACAAGAAAAACTATAAAGACTTATCCAACACGGATACCAACTCTACTGGTCATGACATGCACATATGGCCTATCCTTCGTCGTTAATCGCCTTTCACAATTTCTGTCTAGTGATTTCCATCTGATTCTTACCCTTATTCGACTTGTAGTGCCCGAAGGTTTTCACTATCAAGCCTCTCTCATTTTGGGTTTTACCTCAACTTACAGTCGCCTTAAGGTTCCCATGAAGGTTTTCACCGATAAGACTCTCTCATTTGTATACTTTTCAGCTGGGGATTGGGGTGTTACCGCTAAGACTCTCATTTTATTTCTTTTCTGTTGGGGATCAGATTCTTTTCTGCTGGGGATTAGAGTGTTATGTTCTGGTAAGACTTCTCTCATTTGCCTGACTTGGCCTCTTTTGAAGACTGATCAGAAGGTCTTTCTTTGGACCGTAATGTGGGATTTCGGATAGGGCTAGAAGGAAAAGGGTATTAAAGGCTCAAAATAAATCAACTTGGGTTTAAAATTACAACCTTCAGAACTAAACTTATTTATAATAAATACAACTTTTGGCCCAGTTTCTTGCTTGGGGATTTTTGATTTTTTGTTATACTATGACCGAGCTGTGAAGCGCCTACGTATCCTCTTTGAGGAATCAGGTCAAACGTAGTTCCCATTCCTCGTTGTTCTAGTTTTCCTTTTTTTCTTTTCACTTATCATTTTTTTTCTTCTTCTCCTTTTTTTTCTTTTTCTTTATCTTCCACGTTTGTGTTTCTAATCTTTGCTACTTATTCCGAAGGAGGGGTATGAAAGAAATCAAATAAGGCTCAAAAAGGGTTAACGAAGGATAAAGTGTTTAGATAGTAGAATAAAATACCTTCGTCATTCCAATCTTCAAAACATACCAAGTGAAAACAATACGGTTAACGTTCGTCATATCTTTAAAGCACTGTTGGGAAACACTCTCATTTTCATTATCATGAACGACCCCTCTCAATTTGGCCAATCTTGCCTTTAACGGTTTTCTTTTTACTTGCCCCAGTTTTACATGGATCGGGCCTCAAACCGTTCTTATTTCCTTTAAATGTCCCGATCACTTTTCAATTGCTTCATGATTAACTTTTAAGATTAGGCCAACTATGTGTGCATGTCATGTCACTAGAATCAGTGTTCGAACAAAAGACACAACAAAAGGATAAATGAACTAAACAAAGAAGATGACTAGAAATAATAAAAGATCGGAATTTGCATTTGACTATCGGTGAACGGTTCGAACAAACAAAACAAATAAACAAACCGGAGTATAACCCTGAAACAAACCTGGACAAAACTAAGCAAACCACTATGACAAAATGGAAGGATAAGAGGGTTTGACACAAGACAATATCCGGATCACAACCCTAAAATAAACCGAACAAGAGAAATGACAACAAATAAACCACCAAAGCTATACTCCGGCTAACCAAGGAATGGAGCATCTTCCCAATCACCAAGCACGGCATCCTAGCTATTGACTTATGCATCAACAATATTAGGACCTTCACACTGTCGTCATCCCATTGTTCTCAATAAATCGCTTCATCAGCCAAGCTAGTGTCCTGTTCAGCCAACTGCTTTTGGGCACCGGTATCAACCCACTCAATTCTGAGGTTCTTTGTCATTGTCCTTTGCCTTTGTGTTGCGGGGAAAAGTTATTTTAGGAACTACAACCAACCACCTCAATTTTCTCTGGAATTCAAAACAAAACATGTTAGGATGGACTTAGTCAGTCCTTATTATTATCAACATTTTTTTTTGGTTTTTTGGTTGTGGTCGAATCTTATGGAGATTGCCTACGTATCATGACCCCGCATGAATCAGACCATGCGTAGTTCACGCAAATAAAAGGTCAATAATAATAACACATTTTTTTTAGGAATGTTCAATTTTCACAATAAAACAAACTTGATTACAAAGTTTTAAAAACTGACCATACTAACAGACTTTGACGAAAAGAATACTTACAGACTTGAAAATCAAACAACCCACATACTCTAATCAAAAGAAATACAAATAAAAAAAACAGACTGATAGATTCCTTCCCCTATATATCAATTTTAACCAAATAGCTATTTTTTGCAGACATGGCCCCTTCTCAATTTCACATGAATTTTGAGGCCGGGAGGATTATTTTACAAACTTTTCCGTTCTTTTACGAAAATAGCCTTTCGACAACTGGAAGATACTCTAGGGCTATCTCGGCAAGAACAGTTTGATACACTGCCGAAACTGGCTCGGCTTATTTTGACCAAAAATCACAACGGCATTCACCTGTCTACTGACTCTTTTTCTTGTTTTTTTTTCCAATTTAAAGTAAAAGACCTGGTTTTGCAAACACGGCCTTTCAGCACCTCGGGGGCGAAGATTTTAAGGCTACGTTAGCTAACCGACCAAAATCCTAAAAATGACCAAAGGTGGCCGTTTATGCAAAGTCAGCCTTCCGGCGTCCCTTTCGGGAACATTCAGTTATTTCTGGCAAAAACAGCATCACGGACTAATTTATGACTATTTTTCTTATTTTTCAAAAATAGAAAACCCGATATTGCAAACACGACCTTTCAGCGCCTCGGGGACGAAGATTTTAAGGCTGTGTGGGTCAACCGACCAAAAATCTACAAAATGACCCAAAGGTGGCCATTTACGCAAAGTCAGCCTTCCGGCGTCCCTTTCGGGAACATTCGGCTATATTTGATAAGAACGGCATCAACCGACTTATTTATAATAAAAATTAAGATTTGACATTTTTTGGCTATTTTTTGCAAAAAAAGGAGGTTGGACCCGATGAGGGTTGCCTACGTATCTCACATCCGGTGAGAATCAAACCAGCGTAGTTCTGCCCAATAGAACTGAATTTGAAAACAAGCCTCTTTTCTTTTGTTTTTTTTTTCAAATAAATCAAATTAAAAAAAAATTCCTCTTTTTTATTTTCCCAAAATTTCGGCAGAGTTTCGACACTACTTATGCATTGGTTTTTTCTAAAAATAAGTAGTTATCTCTCTGCACTGCTATTTTTCTCCTTTTCCCTTTTTTTCACTATTTTCTAATATTCCCGATTTTCATAAGCCGGTCAGCATGCAAGTCTGAAGCAAATAAATGCATAAAACAAACATGATGCAGCAAGATGGTCTTTTTTATTTCAGGTTACCTGTTCTAGACAGACCCAACCCCTGTTTTGAGTCCCCTAAGTCAAATGCAACATGATGCAAATAAGCGTTCCTACTAGGGATTCAGAATGAAGTCAAGTTACTCTAGGTTAAAAACCTGGGTATGTGTTCTAGACAGTGTACCCGAGTGGACAACTCGATCGGGGAGGGGGCTACATACCGGGGACCCGCGAGATCGTCCGGCTTTGTAACTTGTCCGAGCCCTTTTCTTATTTCAAGGTATGACACTAACAGAATAGGGAGTCTCAACCACTAAGCACATCCCCGGAGGTAAGAAGAGAAGGGTTCGGCACAGTTTATATGTACAGTCAAATAATATCAAAGCGATAATAAGCATCATTTTGCACATTAAGCATAGATCATATGAAAATATCAGATAATAATGCCAAATACAATAGTTATTCTAAGCTCGAATTTCTAACCTTGAACCAGTGGTTCTGGGTACTTCCCCAGCAGAGTCGCCAGAGCTGTCACACCTCCTTTTGGCGCTACTGCACCCCGTGAAGGGCATGGTAAAGGGGTTTTTTTCAATTAAAGGACAATCGAAACGGGATTCGTTTATTAAGAGATTCAGAGTCGCCACTTGGGAGATTTATGGTGTCCCAAGTCACCGGTTGAATCCCGAATCGAGGAAAGGTTTGACTCTATTTAACAGTCCGCGAACCAAAAATCTGGATAAGGAATTCTGTTAACCCAGGAGAAGATGTTAGGCATTCCCGAGTTCCGTGATTCTAGCACGGTCGCTCAACTGTCATATCCGGCTTATTTATCTGATTTTAATAATTATGCACTTATATGCAAGTTATAACTCTTTTATCGCTTTCATTATTATTATTATTATTATTATTTTAACAAAGAATTGCAACATTGTAAAAACGTATCTCGAATCACGTCACATCAATGCACCCGTGATTATCGACACATTTCGACTCCGTTGAGATTTGGATTTGGGTCACATAAATGTGCACCCAAATTTAAGAAAGTAATTTATTAAAGGCGTGCCTAGAGCGACTAGCGTACCATTATTTTGGGTAAGGCCGTAAAATTTTGCTAAACGGCCCATCCCGAAGTCTAAGTAAAAACGTGTACAGAGGGCCCCGCAGTTTATGTATTTTAGTTTGTCGAGGCTTGTCTCATTCATTATTTTTAAAAGAATTACAACGTCATGGAAATGCATTTCGAACCACGTCACAATCAATGTACCCGTGATTATCGACACATTTTGACTTCGTTGAGATTTGGATTTGGGTCACATAAATGTGCACCCGAGTTGAAGAAAGTGAAATTATTAATACGCACCTAAAGAGACTAACGCGTTGTTATTTTGGGGAAGGCCGTGAAATCGCTAAATGGCACGTCCCGAATTCTAAAGATTTAAAATACTAAACAAGCGAGGGCTATGCATTTTAAGATTTTATTTGGCATTGCGCACCTCAAATTATTTCAAAAGGAAAATCATTCAACTAAGTGAACTACAAATATTCATATTTAAAATTAATTTGAAATTAAGTATCACGACTACAACACGTGAACCACGGATGGTTATTAATTAATTAATTAATTACATCTATAAGCAAAGCTAGCGATGAATCTTTTTCCAATATTTGCCAGGCTAAACATATTCGGTATTTCGAAGAAAACTTCGTTGCTTTAAAGGACAGACAGAGTTGCACTCCACATACTAGAACAACTTTACAATGAAATTGAGTGATATTAACGTTTTAATTTTGTAAAATATCCTATAAATTAAGCATATTTGTGCAGTATCATGCAATTATTTTAATTGGAATGTTGCGACTAACGAGTTGACATTACCCCTTCTACACTCTAATCACAAAGACATAATATATAAAAAATGTAAAACTCAGCACCAAGTTAATACTAAAAAAAAATAAAAAAAACAAACCAACTAGCGGATCAAAATTTATCTGGAAAAACCTTCTTTCAATATTGATGGGATAAAGCTTTAAAGCAAAAAAAAAGGTCGAACAGAACGACTAACCGAGGGATCGAAACTTGGAAATCTGCAACAAAATTTTAACCGAAACAGGGAACACGACCGGAGCTCCGGCGACCTCAAACGAAGGGAGTTTCTCAACAACGTGCTCGACGGCACCTTCGAATCGAACGAACCCAATGGACGGAACTAGCGACCTACGGGCTACGAACAGGCTTTAATGGAACTCGAACTTAAGCTGAAGCGCCTTTGCTTTTCGATGACAACCAAAGAACGAGAAGAAAATAAAAGAAACTTTTCACTGTTGCTGGACTCCTTTGGACTAAAAATAGTAGCCGGTGGTTGCTGGTATGAGGTGAAAGTTTCCGGCGAACTGTGGTGGCTGGTTTTACGGCTGAAGGTTGTTATGGAGATTAGGGTACTTGGTATTCAATCATTGAAGGAGATGAAGTTTTTCGCTGGGTAAAGGGGTGTGAAGGAGACGACTGGCGGGGGTGGGGTCTTCCGTGAGATGGAGTGAAGGCTGGCGGCGTGGCTGGTGAGGGAGATGGTTTGGTTAGTTGGTGTAAGATGAAAAATAAGGGAATGGCTGCTGCTGCTGGTTCTCGTCCTAAGGTCGAAGAGGAAGGTGGGCGTCCATGGGTGCGTTCAAGGTTGCTGGTGGGCGTGACGACGGGGCTGCTATTATGGTGAAGGAGATGAGGGGTCGTGGATGGTTGGAGCTGGACGGAAATGGTGGAGGGTGGTCGACGACGGGGAAGGGGTGGTGCTAGGGTGGCGACTGCTTGTGGTCTTGTAAGGTTTTTTCTTAGGGTTTTTCGTTGTGTTTTTCATGGTTTTTTGGAGAAGTAGATGAAAAAATCTCCTCCAAAAATCTCCAGTGTCGTGTCTAAATGTAGTGTGTGTATATGTGAGAGAGTGGGGTGCAAAGCGTGGGTTAGGGGTTCAAGGTGTGTATCTTGTGTTCCAAAATTGTGTCCCCCAAGTCTTGTGTTGTGTGCATGTCCCCCACATGTGTCCCCCACGTGTGGTGGGCTCGAATTGTTATGGGCTAGGTCCGAAAATTAGGCCTACAAATGGGTCGTTTGAACCCAAATATTATTCTTTGTCCGGAACCGAGAATAAAAATATGATATTATTTAATTAATCCTATGTAAACAAAATAACTATCAAAAATAAGACTGACAATTAAAACAAAACTATGTTTTTTGTAATTTTCGTTTTTATATAAAGATAAAAATATAAAGTACTATTTTTCTATTTTTCAAGTTTATGAGATATACATAAACTAAAATTTATATATCCTTTTTTTTTGTAATTTTTTTTATTTTGTGTCGAAATAAAGTAAAAGGGTCAAAATTAGCTGAAATAGCTATATTAGACCTAAACTAAATATTTTATGCAAAACATGTGAAAATTCTTGGGGAGAGTCAAAAATCACACGTCTACACTACTAACTTCTTGTTGGTCCATTCTCACATCTTTATCCCGTGTACTCTCTCTTAAGTTATGTCCTTTTTCTTGACTTACTACTCGCACTAACTCGTTATGTATCCATTCGCAGTTATTGATCAATAACATCCTAGCCGAGAACCCTTATTGCCTCTCCCAGACGTCGTGTTTGCATAATGTTTTGGGGTTCTAACATATCTGTAGGATTTGAATAAGCAAAATCTCATCCCTTTTACATTTTTTTCGTATTCTTACTTTACCATTCCATAGTTACCAAAACCACTTAACTCCGACTAATAACATATCACACAATCTTCCTCACTTTAGCGGAGTACTAGCATTTGATGCTCTGAAATTTTACATGCAGATGTTTACCTCTTCATCATCGGCATCTTTCCATATATATTTTTTGATGACCCTTTCTCACCTTGAAATAGCCCTTCTTGTACTAGGGATAACTGCATTTCTTACGCGTGAGGGTGACTCCTAGTTTAACTAGCACACTTAGTCCCTTAAACTTAAACTCTATTCGTAGTACTTTCTTTAGGTAGTGCCTTCATGAATGACCTTTAAAGGTTATTATTCTGTTGTCCATTCTATCATTTCTGGAACACGATTTCTGAAATTCTCATGATGTCGACTATTATCAAATCCTCCTATCCCTAAATTGTCTTTGATTATATTTATTTACAAGAATATGTTGATTTCTATTACTCCGGGGGGGGGGGGGGG
>MU675588.1:252310-281788 GCA_026770625.1 Nicotiana glauca
ATTTTTTCAAAATGAAGATATGACTACTCTTTTATAGTCTCAATGCCTGTCATCACTTGTCTTTTCCTTTACTTGACTATAGACTATGTCATCCTGTCATATTATGATTTACCATTACCACCTTTTTATTAGAACTTACTCGTAATGCTTCATTTACTCTTTTCTTATTCTCCTGCTAATATCTCTATTTATTACCTTATTCTAAAAACTTCAACGAAATAGTCTTTCACTTTAGCTCCCCTTGATCCATCACACTAGCTCTTTGCGTCGCCTAATATTCTATCTTTACTAGGGATGGGAGTCATACTAAAGTAAATATTTATGCCTTCTAGGATTCCAATTCCTACTTTCTCAATATTTCTAAACCTTCTAGTATTCATATCTAACTATACTATTCTAGAGTGCACCATTCGGGTGTCTCCCAAGGAGAACTATTACCATATTTGAAATATCCTTCGGAAATATCATTTAACGCTAACAATTTATCCACCATTTTGGGTTACACTAACCTCAGCTGGATCCAGATATCCCATCCTTCTCTTAAATTATATCTGTTAGCTTCTGCAGGGCATAATTGAGATGGGTGTGACCAATTGTAAATACCTCTATTACCATTGAAGGTAACTCAAAATGCTTATATGTCTCTATCTGAATTGTAAATACTGATAATCTTCACTAATTGGGTACCTCGTACCCTCTTTCACCTGTTTATGTTATCTGTTGAAACTTATACTTTTACCTTCTGATACTCCAATAGCCTGCTATTCACGGAGTGTGTTTGATATTCACATCTTAGGGCCTTAAACTTGAAATTTGCATATCTAGTATGCATGATCTGATAGGGCCTCAATCTGGGCCACGTCGTCAAGAATTCTCTCTCTAATACTACCCTTGCCTGCTGTTGTATTAGCATGCTAGCTAACTGTAATTTTTCTAATTGCAAGTATCTCTATATCATTAGCAAACATAAGCCATGGATTGAACTCTTATGGCTCTTAGCTTTATAGCACGATTTGGATTTAAAAAAAGGGTAACAGACTCCTAAATGCCTTGTATATTTCTGTTTATATAATGTGGTGCACAACACATTTATAAGCAACGATCTACTAGACACGACTTGTAACTCCCTAGGACAGAACTGCTCCGATAATAATTTTTTCATGCCCCAAGCCTAAAGAGGCATGGCCGACACCCGTTGCCATACTCGACCTGAGCGTACCACTATGTAACTATAAACTCTGGAGGGGTAAGCCTCAACTTAGGCAGATGAGGCCATATTCTGAATTGACTGAAATAACGTCTCTCTCAACTGTGGGGTAAACATACCCAAAAGCTGATATATATAATTGTGCAGGCCGATGAACCCACCATGAACATCTACTGATATACAAAATATACAGGACTCATCTACAAGCCTCTAGAGATAACTGAAAATTTAATCATCATTAGGTGGTGAGAAAGCACGCCTTATGACGAAGGGGGAGCATTACGCCCGATCAAGACAACAGTCTACCATGGTCGAGATAGGGCCTTGACTTACCCATCAAACCTGTATATATAAAATGGACTCCAAGGTCTATACCTGGTAACTCCAAGGAAGTGGAGCTTACCAACCAAGCTCATGTTTGACTCTGTCTGCTAGGAGGGTCTTTCCAACTGTCAATCAGGACCTGCAGGCATGATCAGCGTCCCCTACAAAAGGGACGTCAATATGAAATAATGTACCGAGTATGTAAGAAAACAAAATAACTAAAAGCTAAAACTGAACTGATAATATATTAACTGAAAGTAACTAGGAGTCAAAGATAATCTGAAGATATGCTTATCTGCTGATTCTGACCCAACTCACTCAATATAGTAAGTAAAATAGTTGTCCGGCCCTATAAGGCTCGGTATGTGTAACTGCTCTGCCACAGTTGGCTCACTCATAGGCGCTTGACCATATTAGGCTTTGTATCTCGACCATTCTTGGCTCGCTCATAGGAGTCCGGTCACAGTAGCCTCGGTATATAACTTACCATCTGATCAGAGATTGCCCAATAGGGGCATGCTTATCGATTATAGCTCGACGGTAGTGAAAATACTGTAATACTGTATATATAAAGACTCTCTGGTCTCTTGGCTGAAAGAAGACAAAACTAAACTGAATATGAATTCCAGATAAGGGAGAATGTTGTAACTTAGGAGACTAGGACAATGTACATAAATTTAGGAATATAAACTTCTCTTTATGTCTCGTTATCAAACATATTTGACTACTGGATCATGCCAAAATGAATGAAAAGATTAGCCTTAACATACCTTAACTCCGTTGAGTGCTTTATACCTTCCAAGAAATTCTTCAAAAAACTAAACCCAATCTACCACATCATAAGGAAATTCAAAATTAGTGCTGAGTAAAGGCTAAGTCCGTAACTTAAACTAGTAGCTCGTTTACGTAAATTTGAGCAGCATCTCCTCTATACAAGGCCCTCCTCCAATACTATATACCAACAACAACAATAAGAAAACAACAATAACAACATGTATGCATCATGTTACAACCTTATCTCCATCATAATATACCACAAAACATTCCATACACCCTAGTCACTTCATACATAAAACGACAACCAAAGTGGTGTCAAACAACCTTAAAAATGTAACGTCGAACGACCAGCCAACCACCCTGAAATTATGTGATGTTTCTCCACACCCTTTATCCTCCCAAATCCATAAAAATATTATCAAAAGAGGCAACCCAAAAGCAACACGAAACAGCCCACAAAATAGTCCCACGAGTTCAGCAACTCAAAATTGATTTTTCAGTTTACTAAAATACGTTTCGACTTGTCTTTTCTTTCAAATTGAGAAACATAACCAACAATAAATAATTAACCCTCTTATCCTATAAAACAGTCATGAATTTTCAACTTAAAAATAAGTTTACAACCAGCCAACAGTGATGCGACAACAAACAACATACCACTCTTTCGAAACTCGCTAGGTCTTGTCTTTACGATCGAGTTACAACTTGTATAAGCATAGATAATAGAAGAAGAAGAATAAATTTACATTGGAATGATTAGAAACAATTAAACCTAGTCTTTATTCATCATAAATCATTCCCTCAACGTAGCTACAAGAAGGAGAAATAGAAACTAGCAAGTTGTTCGAGGTTTTCGGCACTAGAATCACATCTTAACACCCGAAATAACCTAGGATTTGTATGGGATTTTTGGAGAGGAGTTTCGGGGGTTCACTCTAGTTTTCATGGTCTGAAATATTAGTGAAATAAATGAGTTAATTATCCTTTAAAATTCCCCTCTTGGCGGACTTAATTGAGGCCTCTTCTTTTAACAAGTAGGTGATGCACATACTTGTTACCTACCAGCCTGTGTAGTCTCGCAAAAATGCGAATATCTCATTACCTTAATGTTATATCGATAAACCGTTTAATCCGTTGGACACTAGACATGTAGATATTAAATTTGGTAGGTATATCATCCCATAATTATAAGTACATTAGGAGAAATCCTCAGCTATATTTGACCTAATTTTCAACACATTTATGTATGTAACTTGTGATGACCTTTTCCAAATTTTGTTCCACAACTCTCTTGACTTCAAAACATACCACACAACTATCATACTAAGAAAATAACTAATAACATAATCTCTTTTATAATGTTAAGAACCCTAGTCTCACCCTAAAAGTACATATTATAACATTCCAACTTGTCAACTTTCGACGAAACTTATTTTCGTCAATTCGTTTAGCTTCTAAGCCTTCAAACCCTCTTGGTATATTTTATTAATGATATTGAATATTAAACCTCCAAGTTAACATTATTAACTAACTTCTTGAACTTTTTAAAGATAATTTCATTTCTGATCTTACATCAATTGACATACGAAGTACTCTTATGTACGAAAACATAGGGTGTGATAGTAGGTTGAATTTCAACTATCGAGCTTGAAATTTGATTTTGGGACTTGGAATAGGTCTGTTATAGTATTTAGGAATTTTTTGAAAAATTTGGTGCCGTATGGGGTTGATTTGATAGGATTCAGACGTTTAGTTGTAATTTTAGAAATTCTTGAATTTTACTTTGAAATTCATGCATTTTAATGTTCGATTCTTAGTTTTAGATGTTATTTTTTTGTTTTGATCATGCGAGTGAGTTATTATGATGTTTTTAGACTTGTGTGGAGGTATCGTTTTGAGCCACGAAGGCTCAGATGATTTTCAAACATGTTCCTAAGTGTTTGGACTGAAATTTGCAAATATCTGATGTATGTGCCTCTGGTGTCGCAATTGCTAACACCATTAGCAGGGGACCAACATATGTCGCAATTGCGATGATAGGATCGCAATTGCGAAGTTGTCTAGTATTTTGTGTACTTCACATGTCGCTTTTGCGAGGATAGTAGGGTTCGTAATTACGAACCCATCTTTGCATTTGTGAGGAACTTCCCAGACCTGTCAGAGCCGCAATTGCGAGATTTTCTTTGCAGTTGTGAGGGTTCGCAAATTCCGAACCCATATCACAATTGTGATAACTGCAGCTGAACATAAAGGGTGAAAGTCAGGATTTCATCTCTCATTCTCACATTTTGAACCCTAGACTCGGTAGGAGGTAATTTGGGGAGGGGATTTTCATCTACAAATTATGACTAAGTGATTCTAATATATTTCTTATCATATTGCATCAATATATTTTAGATTTTAACATCAATATCATGTGAATCAAATTGAAAATTTATGAAACTTTGTCAAGTTATTAAAAAAATAAGAAATTGAGTTTTGAGAGTCAATTTGGACTCGGATTTTGAAACTAATTACATATATGAACTCGTGGCATCTTGGAGAGACGGAATCTACCGGGCGAGCCCCAAATTGACTTTTGTTAACTTTTGGGAAAAGTCAAAAGATCTTAGATTTATCTATTGTAATTGATTTCTCTAGCATTGTTAGATGATATTAAGTCGATTTTACTAGATTTGAGCCGTGCGGAGGCGAATTTTAAGGGAAAAGCTATTTTTGAGTGTTGAATTGGCCTACTTGAGGTATGTTTCTTGCCTAAATTTGTGTGGGGGAACTACACTTAGGATTGGTATTGATTGATTCATTTGTCCTATATGAAAGCCGTGTACGCAAGAGGACGAGTGGATACACATGTTGTACGTGGTATTTGATCGATTTAGGCTACTTAGACTATTTCAATACTTTAATTGAAATGTCGTATCATGTTCTAAATTTCTCATAGTCAATCTATTCTTTCTTGTGTTAGTCTATCCTTACATTCCATGAATGATTTCGTTAACTCTTGTTCTACATCCTAATTGATAAATTGCTCTCATGCTTTAGTTGAACTTTTTGCCCCTTTTATTGTTACATGCTATCTCTTCATTGTTGATTATCATTATTTGAAGTCATTATACATGTTATCTTTTTTACTGTTGATTACCATTGTTTGGACTTATTGTTCATGTTACCTCTTTCATTGTTGATTACCATTATTTGAAGTTATTGTTCATGTTATCTCCTTCATTTTTTATTTTCATTATTTGAAGTCATTGCTACTTGTTATCTCCTCCATTGTGAGTTATTATTATCTAATATCATGGTTATACATTATCTCACTCATTGTTGAGTCACCGGTGTTGAAGTTGTGAAAGTCGTTATCACGTTGAGGCAAAATTGTTATTCTTGAAACCTCTTCCTTGTTGCACATTTTACATTCATTGTTGTTATTGTTGATATTCTTGTGCCCGTTATGGTGGAGTCATGGGCTATTGTTGTGAGATGTTGTTGATTGTTGGCAAGTTGTGATAAATGGGCACTTGTGGTGCGAGTTGTTATTGTGATATGATATTGATGCGCATGCGGCGGTATAAGGCTTGGGGTTAATGTGCATGTGACAGTATAAGGTGGGACTTATGTGTGTGTTTTTTGTAGGAGAATTACGTGAAGCCACATGGTATCATAAGGTAGGCTAAAGTGCGTGTAGCTATTTTGGGAATACTGTTTTCAAAACCTATTTCAAATGTAAAGCTCACACGGCGTCATAAGAAAGGATTGTGATTGAGATTGTGAATTGTGAATACAAGGTGGTACCTCGGTTATGATTCTTGATATATATTCATGAGGCAATATCTCGGCGGTGATTCTTATTATACACGTGGCGGTACCTCGTTGTGATTCTTGTTGTTTTGTTCTTCCTTATTTTTGTCAATTATTGTCCGTATATGATCATTGTGGTTCTCCTTAACTGATTTCTTTATGTTATTTCCGTGCTTACAATTCCGGTATTAGTTCATGATGTTAATTGTTTCGCATCAGTTATTTCTCTGCCTTATATTATTTATCCTTATTATATTTTCATATTGTTTATTTATATCCTAGTAGGTGTCTTGACCTGGCCTCGTCACTCTCTACCGATGTTAGGCTTGATACTTACTGGGTACCATTGTGATATACTCATACTATACTTTTGCAGATTTTTGTACAGGTCTAGGTACGTTTGCTCTTGCTGGTCGATAATGATCATCTGTTAGTTGCTTTACGGAGAGTTCAAGGTATGTCTATTTGGCGTTCGCGGGCTTCGGAGTCACCTTCCTTTATTCGTATTTCCTGTTGTATTTGTCCAAACAGTGATGTAGTAGATATTCTAGCTTTATTCTGTAGAGTTTTTGACTCAGTTTCACCGGTCTTGGGGAGTTTATTGTTTTTGATTCTATTTTCGGGAGTTCACATTAGTTATTCTGCTTTGTTTTAGTATTTTGTAAATTCTTTATGTCAGGTTATTATTAATTTTTGGCCTTACCTAGTCGTAGAGACTAGGTTCCATCACGACATCCTTCGGAGGGAAATTGGGGTCGTGACACTGGCAAGATGCTTATGGATCCTCAGACACACACATATGCATACCCTCAACACTATATGGGTACCTGACATAAGTCCCTCACCCAGCACGTGATGTGTGCTTGCACTCACAAGGCCTAAAAACAATGGGTTATCACCTAACTCTAGAGGGGTGGTTCCAAGCCCAAGTGTTGATCGGATCAAAAGTAAACGATCATCATAACTTAGCCCAAATGGTCTGGCACATGCATCACCTTAATAACAACACTACTCAGCGCAATAGGGGCTAGTGTATTCATCACCTCAATATCAATACGGCTCTATGGCCCCAACTCAGTCATTAATTTGCTCAGATCTCAATATTCCAACATCGCATAGTATCATAATCAATATACCACACTGATTATGCCAACATGCCACGAATACACTCAAAACCATGTTACATAAGTAAGGACACTTATAACATTTGAGATAGCATGTAAGAAGTACACAATATAACACAGATATATAATACCAAGATTGAAAAGTATGACTACAGTTAACATAAATAGCTCAACATAGCAAAGTAGACCTATCATGCGTCAAAAAATAAGCAAATAGCCTAGACATGATTTCTAGCATGAATAATAGTCCATGTAATCATACAAGAATAGAAAACACGATGTCAAATAATCATGATTGCAAAATAATGCTTTTAATGGCCTAAGAACACTTGGATGATGAATAACCATGGTGCACGCATATACACTCGTCACCCCACATATATGGCACCCACAAAAGTTAACAAATATAATAGGCAACGGGAAAATTATCCTCAAACCAAGCTTAGGCAAGATACTTACCTTATTGGGGTCAGTCTTCAAACTCGAATCGCATAAAAACCTCGATCTTGCCATCCAATTTCGCAAATCCAAGCCAAACATCATCTAAGGAAGTCAAAAATGCCATAGAAAGAAATTCCAATACATAAAGGTTCGATCTTTGAAAAAATTCCCAAAAGTCATCTGGGCCTATGTACCTGAGATCCAAAATAAATACAAAAATCTGACAACACATAACCTATCGAGTCCAAATATGTAATTAGTTTCAAAATCGAGTTCAAATCACTTCTCAAATCCCCAAATTATACTCTCTTAAAGAGTAGACAAGAACACCAAATTTTCTTTCAAAAATCCAAGTTTTAGGTATAGAAATCCATTGGTAATCATGATATCAAGCTAAATCCAAGTGAAAATTGCTTATCTCCAATGTAGTAGTGAAATTGCTCTTCAAATTATCCTCATCTCGAAGTCTAGGGCCCAAAATATGAAATAATAGGCAAAGTCCCGAAATTGACAACGCAAATGAGCTGCCCAGCAGTACCATACGTGATCGTTGCCGTACCCTCGTGATCGTGAAGGCCAATCTACTTCCATCTCCAGCTATGGTTAACGAACGCGAAGTTCACACTGCCCAAGCCTTCGCAAACGCGCACAAAACCCGTCTGATAATAAAGCTCCACAAACGCGACCACTTCATTGTGAACGCGATGAAAAAATTATAGGGACCCCAAAAAATCCTTCATGATCACGATGCTCCTGCCGCGATGACGAAGTTCATCAAAACAGCACCAAAAATCAATAATGCAACACAACCCAAAATGGTCTGAAATCATCTCGAATGATACTCGAGCCCTACGAGACCTCATCCATCAAGTTTGTCACACCCCAAATCGAAGGGCTACGAAAGGAACTCAGGCCTACCTGAATCCATAACCATGCCAGCATGAGTAAATGGGCTGAAAAGGACGCCATAAGATAATCTAATTAAAAAATGAAAGAAAACTCGACAAAGGATGACCCAAAATGATATACAAGCTTATATACATGAAATATACGTGCCTAAAACGCCTCCATGACCATAAATACATATAACATCTGTCTACAGGCATCAACGGACTACATAAACATCATAAGGTTGGTACCTGGCCCCACCTAACAAACAATATACATATATGCAACAATCATACCTACCAGCTCACTAGACAGCTCGGGAAAAAAGGAGCGTGACAACCTTCAGCTGGGTTGAGTCACCTATTGTGAAGTATTGTCTAAATCACTATATGTATCTGCGGGCATGAAACACAGCGTCCTAGCAAGGGGTCGCCAGTACTAAATATGTACTTGAATATGTAAGGCAGGTAAAGCATATAACCAAAATATGAAATACGATGGAAGAGCATAGAAGTCAACCTGAAACTCATAACAAGCCTTTGAGGGAACACTATCACAATCATGGAGATATATATATATATATATAGAAAAGTCACTCAACGGGGTTATATAATATAGTTCAAGCCACTATGTGAGGAAATTTATGTCATAACATAATGTACCTGGCCTCAAAGAGGACTCGTTCATACCGGGCCTTAATAGGAATCGATAATGTCTCATGTCATATTATAACGTACCCGACCCCAAAGAGGACTCAGTAATACCCAACTGATCAGTTGTTGCATAATAGGTACCGTACCCGATCGACTATAGCGTGGATCAGTAGAGTAAAATAAATAAATAAATAAATAAATCACGAATCCAGAGGATGCCATCGGAAGAAAATACACAAGAATATGATCAATCTTTTGTAAGGGAAGACTTAGGACTATTCAATCTTTCAATATGAAGATTATTTCAAAGGAAATATTTACATCAAGTCATGCTAAAAAAGAAAGTAGCCTTACATACCTTTTGTCGAAAGCTCATAAGTCCTCGAATTCTCTATAAACAAAAATCTACATCATACGAATGATTTAGATCAATAGCAACTCAAGAAATTCTTAGTTATTGAATTTATACATTACATCGAACACTTTGTGTGCGTAGAACTTTCGTAGTCTTTAACAATGGTAACTCAACAACAAGATACCCTTTTCAAATTTAGTTTATCTTCTTATTTTTCTTATTCATTAATTACCAATATCTAGCAATTCAATATCATAATATGGCTTCAAACGAGCGGCTCAACAATAATAATATTCTTAACAAACTCTTTAAACAATTCCACAATCACAACAAGCGACAAGCTCGATTTTATGAATAACAAACTATAATTTTAAGCCATTTTATTTCTTAAAATATATGTTCATATCAGCAAAAACAACCTACACAAGCTATTGCACCAACTTTTCAGCCATAACATACCTTAAAACATCTTCAAAACTGTCCCATACTCGATAACCAAACATAACTGTAATTTTCGGGCTTTACCTCATGGGATTTAAATCTTATAACTTGCCAAAGATTTTACAAGCACAAGAAAATATGGAGGAAGCAATATCTCACCTCAATCACTAGGGTCAGATTGAAACATGAGCTTATTCTCACTTCGAACAACCTTCAACGTCACCATGACGCACTAGAGCTACTCTTAGCTAGCCCACGAGATTCTTGGGGAATGGATTCACTTTGTAGCCTTGATATTGGCCTTGGATAATATGAGAACTCTTATAGAGGGTTTCAGAGTGTTTTTGGTATGGGAATGGTGAATAATGCAAATGAAAATGGGCTTTAGGCGTTTGATATGTATCTTTAATTTATCCACAGTCCAAAGTGGGTCACATAGGGAGATACTTGTGCAGTCTCGCAAAAATACGAATATCACTCTACCTTAATGTCGCATCAACGAACGGTTTAATATATCGAATACTAAACTCGTAGAGATTCAATTTGGTTGGTGGATTTCCCCATAATGCCAAGTATAATTGGAGGAAAACTCACTTACATTAGATGCAAATTTCAGTAAGATTATGAACGTATCTTGCGACAACTTTTGCAATTTTTTGTTCTACTACTTACTTGACTTCTAAGCTTAACATAAAACTATTTTAAGATTCAAATACCTTATAACAAGACCTTATTATCATATTAAGAGCTCTTATTCTTACCCTAAAAGTACAACTATGGCAATCCACTTCCCTTTGGTGAACTTCATCGAAAAGTATTTTCTTCGATTCGTATAACCTTGAGTTCTTATGAAACATACTTATCCCTTCAATAAACCTCTCATAACCTTTTGGAGGGATATTAAACACTCTAGGCTAACTTTAATTGACTATCAATGCAATCGACTTCAAAAGTATGAGGTGTAGCATCATCCCCCCAGGAACATTCGTCCTAAATTGTTGAATAATATTCTAACTCCTAGGATTTCTAAAAATTTTGACAGAGTTTCCTTTGTAAATAGAGCTATCTAAAACCTGATAAGCAGCCCAAACACACAACTAATCCCATATCAGGCCACAAAATAGCATTATAACATCCAATTGGCCTCACATGGCCGTCTATTCATCAAGGAATCTATAAAGTAAGCCTTAACTCACCTCGATTGTCCATAATAGGAATCTGGGTTGCATCTCTCGTATCTTTGTTGGGATCATCACCTAATTAAGGTATATAAGATAATTCCAATGCTATGGAACATAGATAAGGAAATCATATCGCACGAGGATTAATTTAAAACTTCTAGTCTGAATAAATGAGGATATCTAATCTTTATGTCTTCCTCAAGCTCTAAAATCATCTCGTCTACCTTATTGTTTTCGACAACACCATAATTAGAGGATGTCTCGTTAGTCCCCCAACATTCGAACTTGATGATCTAGAATCGCAACTGGATTTCTTCATAAGGAATATCCTCTGTAATATAAGCATTCTCTACAGGTGATATGCGAGAGGAATATCCTATAAATTTTCGTAACATCGATACGTGAAAAACTGAATAGACTTCCTCTAACTCTGGAGGTAACTGAAGCTCATAGGCCACATGGCCAGATCTCTGAGTGATCTTATACAATCCGATGAATCTGGGGCTAAACATACTTTCTGGTTAAATCTTATTATGCCTTTTATGGAAAAACCTTCAAGAACACCCAATCAATAATGGAGTTCTTTAACTCTCGACACCGCACATCATCATGAGATTTCTAGGCCCTGAATTGTTAATATTCACTCTTGAAGGATATTTATTTCCTCCACGGCCTGGTGGACTAACATAGGTCGAGAAAACCCCTATTTTTTGATAGAAGATCTATACTCCTGACCGTATGAGGTTTAATAAGGATCCATCGTGATGAAAATGATAAATGCTATAATGCAAAACTTTATGGGGGTAAATTATCATCCCATTCCTATTTTAAATCAAGCATACCTACCCGCAACATATCATTGGGTGTCTTGTTTACCTTGAAAATGGTATTAACAATTATATTTGATTTTGTGGTTCTAAAAATATATTTTAATACTAGTTGTTTAGGTAATAGATTCTAAAATACTAGTTGTTTAGGCAATATATTATAATGGAGAAACAATGACGATGGAGGCCTCAAAGATATCATTTTGCGGTTAATAATGAGCAATAAATGAAGAACAATAAACCGGCAATAAATGAACAATGAATGAACAAGCAATAAATCTGTAGAGTAATTGTTGAACTCGGTTAGGTGAGAAGAGTAGAGAATGTTCTATTGTATTCAATATTCATGTCTATTACAAAATGACAAAGGACCTCTTTATATAGAAGGGGGATCCCAACATGGTACATGCATAATAATGATGAGGAAATGCTATTGGTCAACAATATAATGGCTCAGTACGAATTTGTATTATTCTTGCAGACTTGGTCGGCTCTAACCACGTGCCTTTCGAGGCTTTCCTGCCTTCCCATGATGGTCATCGATTTATACTGCTCCAAGATTGACCCTTGATATGCTCCCTCAAGGGAAGCACCTCGAGGCCACATTTCATATTCAGCTTCGAGCTTCTCGAGGTCGAGCGTGAAATGCCATAGAAGCCTTAAAATAGGCCTTCCTTGATTTTGACCGTATACAGATACCCGCATTTCTTAGAATTAAATGATAAGAAATGATCTTGACTTCTCGTATCTTCAATTACCCCATCGTGATATCAACCACGTGAGATCATTAAATGATGTGACAGAAAAGTTGTACAGGGGTCTTGTTAACATGATTCTAGAAAAGTTTTAAATCAAAAACGGCGGTCGCCCGTCCTTTTACCTTCCCCACATGCATGACTTATCCTTATAAATTCCTCATCCCTTCATTCCTTTAACCTTTACCTTACACAACATCTTCAGATCTTTATCATCTGTGTATATACGCTCACTTCTTCCTCATGTTCACCTCTCAACCAATTTCTTCTTCTCCTTCTGATTATAGCAAAAATGGCAAAAACCTCTAAAATTGTTCGCAAAAAGGAGAAATCCCCTTCGTCATCATGCTCGTCTAAGAGTAAAATGGTAGTACCACCTTGCATTGAGGAGTGCATTCCCAGGCCTTGTGACACATCTTCTTATTTCCGGGTTGCAAAACCTTCCTCTGTTCCAGGATGATGCGAACCCATGTCTCGATACATCAGCCTAATAACTGAAACTGAGAAAGCGAAAGCTAATTGACGTTGGGAGAGGTGGTGCAAATAGAGATTCCTTCACGTGTGTGACGACCCGGCCATTTGTCACGTGAGTTACCGCCTCGTTTCCCCCATTTTCTGCTTCCTTATATTTCATTATAGGAATCTTGGGTGAATGAGTCGGATTGGATTGTTTTTAGATGGAAATGAGACACTTAGTCTCTTAAAGGAAGGCTTGTTTTAGAAAAATCAACCGGATGTTGACTATTGAGTTAGAGGGTTCGAATGTGATTTCCGATGATTCGGTTAGATTTGGGAACGATTTGTGATTTAGGAGTGTTATCGGAATTGATTTTGGAGGTCCAGTGTGGAATTAGGCATAAATTGGCGAAGTTAGTATTTCGGCGAGTTCTGATGGGTAGGTGAGATTTTTATCCAAGGGTCGGAATGAAATTTTGAGAGTTGCTATAGCTTCGTTAGGTAATTTTGGATGTGTGTGCAAAATTTCAGATCATTCGGAATTGTTTTGGTGGAGTTTTGATCAAAAGCGAGTTTCGAAAGTTTTTGAGAAACTTAGGCTTGAATTTGATGGTTTTGGTGTTAATTATGGTATTTTGATGATTGGAGCAAGTTTGAATCATGTTTTAGGATGGGTGGGCACTTTTGGTTGAGGTCCCGGGGGCCTCGGGGTGATTTCGGATGGCTAACGGGATGAAATTTCGAGTTGGGAGATTGGAGATTGTTGCTGGTATCTGGTATTTCCGCATCTGCAGAAAAGGAACCGCAGACGCGGAAGGAATTTTGCAGGTGCGGTTTATGACTGGAATGGAAGTTTCCACAGATGCGGAAGGGAAAATGCATCTGCGAGACCGCAGATGTTGTAGTCGTGTCGCAGAAGCGGAAGAGTGGGGAATTGGCATTTACGCAGAAGCGGACATTTATCCGCAGGAGCGAGGACCGCAGATGGGGTAGGGGACCATAGAAGCGGTCGTGGTCTTTAAGGAGAATCCGCAGAAGCGGAATTTTAAACGCAGAAGCGGTGGTCGCAAATGCGGAAAAGGGACCGTAGGTGCGAAAATTCCTGTTATCAGAAGAGTTTTAATGCTCATTTTGTCCCGCGAGCTTAAGTCCATTTCCTCCATTTTTAAGCAAGCTTGAGAGCTCTTGGACGGAATTGAAGGGGGATTTCGACTAGGTGTGATTGGAGGTAAGTTCCTTGGCCTAAATACATGAAATTATGATAGATTTAACATTGAAATTTGGTTAAAATTCATCAAAAGAGGGCAAAGCTAGGGCTTGGGAATTTGGTGATTTAAAAATGGAATTTGAAGGGTCAAATAAACTCCGATTTTGGTAAATTTGATATGCATAGACTTGTGGCGAGATAAAGAATCCGGTGATGTGAATTTTCTGATTTTTCGAGAAGTGGGCCCGGGGCTCGGGTTTTGCCAACTTTGTAATTTTTGATATTTTTTGAGTCTTTTTGATTGGATTGTATTCCCTTAGCCTATTATAACATATTCCTTGTGGTTTTGATCAGATTCGACGCTCGAGGACGTTGATTTGTAAGGCAAGGGCATAGCGAGCTAGGATTTTGGCCTGTTAGAGGTGAGTAATGGTTATAAATGATGTTCTGAGGGTTTGAAACCCCGGATCTGCATAACGTGGTGCTATGTTGAGATGAGACACACGTTGCATGATGAGCGCGGGTTCCTGTATTGCTGGGGATTCAGACTTGGTCCATCCCGATTGATGATTCTACTATATTTTGACTGAGACTTAATTAATATCATTGTATTCTGGGCTAGTTGCCATGTTTGGGGCCTTGTGCCGATCTTTAGAACCCTTATGGGTATTTGTACTGGTTGACCTCACTTTACTTGTTAAAAACATACCCTCAGTCATGTTCTTAACTGTTAAATATAACACGAATCGGCTTAGAAATTGATAAATCCAAATGAGAATAACGTGTGGGTTGGGAACCCTGTCTTATCTTAGTGTGCCCGAGAGGCCAAGTCTATATTGACTGAGAGGGGTTGAGAACCCTAGTTGTGAGGGTATTTGATATGCTATGGATCGGGCTGCACGCCGCAGCAGTATATTGTCGAATCGGGCTGCACGCCACAGTAGTATATCATATGGGTCAGACTGCACGCCGCAGTAGTATATTATACGTATCGGACTATACGCCGCAGTAGTATAGCGCTTGGGCTATAGGAGCCCCTCCGGAGTCTGCATACCCCCAGTGAGCGCAGTCGACTATTATTATTGGATCGGGCTACGCACCGCAGTAGTGTATATATATATATACGGATCGGGTTGCGCGCCACAGCAGTATACTATATGGATCATACTGCATGCCGCAGCAGTATAGTTATGATTTCGGTTATCGTGAGGAGTAAATGAGTTAAGTACTGGCTTAAAGGATTTTTACCTGACTTCTTCATTCAGTTGTTATTTAAATATTCTTACTGCTTTGATATTGAACTGCTTAGTGCTTTTTACGAGATTTCTTTCTGTCAGTCATTATTTATTTCTATTACTTACTGAGTCGGAGTACTCACATTACTCCCTGCACCATATGTGTAGATACAGGTATTCTGTAGGCATAGTTGGGCTTTCTGCTGCTGTTCAGATTATCACCGGAGTTATCGAGGTAGCTGAGTGGCATCCGCAGGACCCGATTTCTCCCCTTATCCTTTTACTTTCTGCATTCTAGGCTACTCTATGTATAGACTGCTACTCAAATTTGCACTAGAGGCTCTCGACTCGTGACACCAGATCGGTGGGATTTGTATTGGCATTTTTCTTGGTTACCGCACATGTTATCTTCTGTTTCAGAGTTAAAATTATGTTTATTTGGTATTAAATCCTGTTAATTGGTAATAAAAATTCTATAAAGAGATTGAGAGTGTTAGATTTGGTCGGGCTTGCCTAGCATTGTGTTGGGCGCCATCACGACCGGGGTTGGGGTCGTGACAAGTTGGTATCAGAGCCTAGGTTATTAGTTCTCGCAAGTCATGAGGCGGTTTAGTAGAGTCTTGCGGATCGGTACGGAGACATCTGTACTTATCCTCGGGAGGCTGCAGAACATGTTAGGAAAACTTCACATTCTTGTAATTCTATCGTGCGAACTTGTTGATCCGAGTACTAAACTTCTCTTTATTCCATTCTCTCACAGATGGTGAGGAAACGAGCTACCGAACGTGGTGGACGACCACCAGTACCACCCACTGAGGCTACCAGAGGTCGTGGACGCGGTCGTGGTCGTGGTAGAGGAAGAGCAGCAGGGGCAACACCTGTGGATCTTTTAGTTGCCCCAGCTCAGGATCAGGCTCCAGCAGCACCAGTTCAGGCACCGGCTGTGCCCATTGTGATTCCGGGTCTGCAGGAGACATTGGCCCAGATATTGACAGTTTGTACAGGCCTGGCTCAGGTGGTTTCAACCACCACAGCAACATCAACTACATCACAGGCCGGGGGAGGCAATCAGACCCCCACTGCTCGCACACCTAAGCAGGTAGTGCAGGGATTACAGACTCCAAAGGCACCCCCAGCTCAGCCAATGGTATTGGTTTAGGAGTATAGGGTTCCAGTTATGCCCGAGGACGAGTAGCGTCGCCTCGAGAGGTTTGGTAGACTCCAGCCTCTGACATTTAGTGGAGCTAAGGGCGAGGATGCCCAGGGTTTTCTCGACAGATGTCAGTGGATGCTCCGTACAGTGGGGATTCTTGAGTCTAGTGGTGTGGCTTTTACTACATTTCAGTTTACTGGAGCTACCTTCACATGGTGGGAGGCGTATGAGCGGCATAGGCCGGTTGGTGCAACACCTTTGACTTGGCAGGAGTTCTCCACTCTCTTCTTGGAGAAGTATGTACCGCAGTCCCTTAGAGAGGAGTTGCACAGACAGTTTGAGGGACTACGACATGGAGATATGTCAGTGACACAGTATGAGATGAGATTTTCTGAGCTGTCTCGGCATGCAATTTGGTTGGTTCCGACGGACCGTGAGCATATTCGGAGGTTTGTTGATGGTCTCTACTACCCTCTTCGTATTCTTATGACTAGAGAGAGAGAGTTGGGTGCTTCATTTGAGGAGGTGGTGGATATAGCTCGGGATATTGAGTCTGTTCGCCGCCAAGATCGAGATGAGACGGAGGCCAAGAGGCCTCGAGGTTCTGGTAGTCACAGTGGTGCTCCTTCGAGGGGATAGTTCCAGCAGGGTCGGGGTCATTCTTTCAGGACCACTCAGTCAGCTCGACCCGAGTATCGAGGAGGATCTTCAGGTCGGGGTTTTTAGAGTTCTCAGCAGAGTCAGCCATCTCTCAATTCTCTTCCTGCATAGAGTTCGTCTCGTGCTCTATTTGCTCAGGGTTCTTCCAGGCCGAGTGCATCAACGAGCCACTCTGGCGCGAGGGGTCCCCTTCAGTCCCAGTTCCTAGCACCCGGGAGTTTCTATGAGTGTGGAGAGTTCGGGCATATGCGGAGAGAGTGTCCTCACCGTGTTGCTAGCTCATCTCAGCAGAGGGGTCAGCCCTTATCTTCTGGCCCAGTTTCTTCAGCACCCGCCCCGCCAGCTAGGGGTGAGGGTCAGGCAGTCAAGGGTTTCCCCAGAGAGGGAGGCCGATTGGGCAGTGGTCAGGCTCACTTTTATGCTCTTTAGGGCAGGACAAATGTTATTGCCTCGGATGCTGTTATCACAGGTATTATTTCAGTCTGCCACAGGGATGCCTCAGTCTTATTTTATCCCGGTTCCACCTATTCCTATGTGTCTTCATATTTTACTCATCATTTGGGTACGACCCGGGGGTGTCTTGCTTTACATGTTCATGTATCTGCCCCGGTAGGCGATACTATTGTTGTAGACCATGTATATAGGTCGTGTTTAGTGACTATTGGGGGTATGGAGACCCGAGTTGATCTATTGCTATTGAGCATGGTGGATTTTGATGTTATCCTGGGCATAGACTGGTTATCTCTGTGTCATACTATTCTGGACAGTCATGCTAAGACAGTCACTTTGGTTATACCGGGTGTTCCGAGGATCGAGTGGCGTGGCGTGACTGACTATATGCCTAGCAGGGTGATTTCTTTCCTAAAGGCCCAGCGTATGGTTGGGAAAGGTTGTCTATCATATTTGGCTTTTGTGAGGGATGTTGGAGCTGAGACTCCTAGCATTGATTCGGTCTTAATTGTGAGGGAGTTTTCCGATGTGTTTCCTGCAGACCTGCCGGGATGCCACCGGACAGGGACATTGATTTTGGTATTGACCTGGTGCCGGGAACTCAGCCCATTTCCATTCCTCCATATCGGATGGCACTAGCAGAGTTGAAAGAATTGAAAGATCAGCTTCAGGAACTCCTAGATAAAGGGTTCATTCGGCCTAGTGTGTCACCGTGGGGTGCACCGGTTCTATTTATGAAAAAGAAAGACGGCACAATGAGAATATGCATTGACTACAGGCAATTGAACAAAGTGACAGTGAAAAACAAGTATCCCCTACCTTGTATTGATGATTTATTTGACCAGCTTCAGAGGGCAAGGGTTTTTTCCAAGATTTATCTCCGTTCAGGCTATCACCAGTTGAAGATCAAGGATTTAGATATTATGAAGACTGCTTTCAGGACTAGGTATGGGCACTATGAGTTTCTTGTTATGTCCTTTGGGCTGACCAATGCCCCAGCCGAATTCATGCACTTGATGAATAGTGTATTTCGGCCATATCTAGATTCGTTCATGATTGTTTTTATTGATGATATTCTGGTGTACTCGCATAGCTAGGAGGAGCACGCACACCATTTACGAGTGGTATTACAGAGATTGAGGGAGGAGAAGCTTTATGCAAAGTTCTTCAAGTGTGAGTTTTGGCTTGGGTCAGTGGCTTTCTTAGGACACGTGGTGTCTAGTGAGGGTATTCAGGTCGACCCGAAGAAGATAGAGGCGATGTAGAGTTGACCTAGACCGACCTCAGCCACAGAGATTCGCAGTTTCCTTGGGTTGGCAGATTATTATTGCCGGTTTTTTCAGAGATTTTCCTCTATTGCATCGCCCTTGACCAAGTTGACTCGGAAGGGTGCTCCATTTGTGTGGTCGGACGAGTGCGAGGAGAGCTTTCAGAAGCTCAAGACAACTTTGACCACGGCTCAAGTGTTGGTTTTGCCATCAGCTTCAGGTTCTTACACTGTATATTGTGATGCTTTGAGAGTTGGGATCGAATGTGTGTTGATGTAGGAGGTTAGAGTTATTGCATATGCTTCTCGTTAGTTGAAGCCCCATGAGAAGAACTACCCTGTACATGATTTGGAGTGGGCTGCTATAGTTCGTGCTTTGAAGATTTGGAGGCACTACTTGTATGGCGTATCTTGCGAGGTACTCATCGATCATCGCAGTCTTTAGCACCTATTCAAGCAAAAGGATCTTAATTTGAGGCAGCGGAGGTGGCTAGAGTTACTAAAGGATTATGATATTACCATTCTGTATCACCCGGGAAAGGCCAATGTAGTGGCCGATGCTTTGAGCCAGAAGGCGGTTAGTATGGAAGTTCGGCGTATATTCCAGTTGGGGAGAGGCCCTTTGTAGTTGATGTCCAGGCTTTGGCCAATCGGATGGTGAGGTTAGATATTTCGGAACCTAGTTAGGTGTTGGCTTGTGTGGTTTCTTGGTCTTCCTTATATGATCGCATCAGAGAGCACCAGTATGACGATCCGCATTTGCTTGTCCTTAAGGGAAGGGTTTAGCATGACGATGATAGGAATGTGACCATTGATGGTGATGACATGTTAAGGATGCAGGACCGGATTTGCGTGCCCAATGTGGATGGGCTTCGGGATTTGATAATGGAGGAGGTCCACAGCTCGCGGTATTCCATCCATCCAGGTGCTGTGAAGATGTATCAGGATTTGAGGTAGCATTATTGATGGAGGAGGATGAAGAAGGATATAGTGGGGTTTGTTGCTCGGTGTCTCAACTGTTAGCAGGTCAAGTACGAGCATCAGAGGTTGGACATTGTACTTCAGCGGATGATTATTCCCGAGTGGAAGTGGGAGAGGATTACTATGGATTTTGTGAGTGGTCAAAGTCCGATTCAATTTGGGTGATTGTGGATCGGCTGACCAAGTCCGCGCACTTCATTCCAGTATGTACTACTTATTCTTCGGAGCGGCTAGCAGGGATCTTTATTTGGGAGATTGTCCGATTGCATGGGGTTCCAGTGTCTATTATCTCAGATAGGGGTACTGAGTTCACTTATCAGTTCTGGAGGACATTTCAGTGAGAGTTGGGTATGCAGGTAGAGTTGAGCACAACATTCCATCCTCAGACGGACGGGCAGTCCGAGTGCACTATTCAGATATTAGAGGACATGTTGCGTGCTTGTGTTATTGATTTTGGGGGTTCTTGGGATGAGTTTTTGCTGCTTGCAGAGTTTGCCTACAACAACAGTTATCAGTCGAGCATTTAGATGGCCCCGTATGAGGCGTTGTATGGGAGGCAGTGTAGATCTCCTGTTGGATGGTTCGAGCCCGGGGAGGCTTGGTTATTGGGGACAGAGATGGTTCAGGATGCCTTAGATAAGGTGAAACTGATTCAGGAGAGGCTTCATACGGCTCAGTCACGTCAGAAGAGTTAAACGGACCGGAAGGTTCGGGATGTGTCCTATATGGTGGGTGAGAAGGTCTCGTTGAAGGTTTCGCCCATAAAGGGAGTTATGTGGTTTGGGAAGAAAGGGAAGCTGAGTCCGCAGTTTATTGGACCTTTTGAGGTACTTAGGAGGATTGGGGAGGTGGCTTATGAGCTTGCTTTGCCACCCATCTTGTCGAGCGTGCATCCGGTATTTCATGTATCTATGCTCCGGAAGTATGTTGGGGACCCATCTCATGTATTGGACTTTAGCACTGTTCAGTTGTATGATGATTTGACCTATGATGTGGAGCCAGTGGCTATCTTGGGTTGTCAGGTTCGAAAGTTGAGATAAATGGATATAGCTTCAGTAAAGGTGCAATGGAGAGGTTGGCCGGTGGAGGAGGCTACTTAGGAGACCGAGCGGGAGATGCAGAGCAGATACCCCCACCTGTTTAGGACTCCAGGTATATTTCTTGACCCGTTCGAGGACGAGCATTTATTTTAGTTGGGGAGGATGTGATGACCCGGCCTGTCATCACGTGAGTTACCGCCCCATTTCACCCATTTTCTGCTTCCTTATGTTTCATTATAGGAATCTTGGGTGAATGAGTCGGATTGGATTGGTTTTAGATGGAAATGAGACACTTAGTCTCTTAAAGAAAGACTTGTTTTGGAAAAGTCAACCGGATGTTGACTATTGAGTTAGAGGGTTCGAATGTGATTTCTGATGATTCGGTTAGCTTCGGGGGATGATTTCTGACTTAGGAGTGTTATCGGAAATGATTTTGGAGGTCCAGTGTGGAATTAGGCATAAATTGGTGAAGTTAGTATTTCGGCGAGTTCCAGTTGGTAGGTGAGATTTTGATCCGAGGGTCGGAATGGAATTTTGAAAGTTGCTGTAGCTTCATTAGGTGATTTTGGTTATGTGTGCAAAATTTCAGATCATTCGGAGGTATTTTGGTGGGGTTTTGATCGAAAGCGAGTTTTGGACGTTTTTGAGAAACTTAGGCTTGAATTTGATGTAATTTGATGGTTTTGGTCTTAATTGTGGTATTTTGATGATTGGATCAAGTTTGAATCATGTTTTAGGATGGGTTGGCACTTTTGGTTGAGGTCCCGGGGGCCTCGGGGTGATTTCGGATGGCTAACGGGATGAAATTTGGAGTTGGGAGATTGCAGGTTCTTGCTGGTATCTGGTATTTCCGCATCTGTGGAAAAGGAACCGCATACGTAGTTGCGTAGGTGCGGAAGGAAGTTCACAGGTGCGGTTTATGACTGGAATGGAATTTCCGCAGATGCGGAAGGGAAAACGCATCTGCGAGACCGCAGATGCAGTAGTCGTGTCGCTGAAGCGGAAGAGTGGGGAATTTGCATTTACGCGGAAGCGGACATTTATCCGCATGAGCGAGGACCGCAGATGCGGTAGGGGACCGCAGAAGCGGTCGTGGTCATTAAGGAGAATCCGCATAAGCGGAATTTTAACCACAGAAGTGGTGGTCGCAGATGCGGAAAAGGGACCGCAGGTGCGAAAATCCCTGTTATCAGAAGGGTTTTAATGCTCATTTTGTCCCGCGAGCTTAAGTCCACTTCCTCCATTTTTAAGCAAGCTTGAGAGCTCTTGGAGGGAATTAAAGGGGGATTTCGACTAGGTGTGATTGGAGGTAAGTTCCTTGGCCTAAATACATGAAATTATGATAGATTTAACATGGAAATTTGGTTGAAATTCATCAAAAGAGGGTAAAGCTAGGGCTTGGGAATTTGGTGATTTAAAAATGGAATTTGAAGGGTCAAATGGACTCCGATTTTGGAAAATTTTATATGCATAAACTCGTGGCAAGATAAGGAATCCGGTGATGTGAATTTTTTGATTTTTCGAGAAGTGGGCCTGGTGCTCGAGTTTTGTCAACTTCGTGATTTTTGATATTTTTTGAGTCTTTTTGATTGGGTTGTATTCCCTTAGCCTATTATAACGTATTCCTTGTGGTTTTGATCAAATTCGATGCTCGAGGAGGTTGATTTGCGAGGCAAGGGCATAGCGAGCTAGGATTTTGGCCTGCTAGAGGTGAGTAATAGTTATAAATGATGTTTTGAGGGTTTGAAACCCCAAATTTGCACAACGTGGTGCTATGTTGAGATGAGGGGTCTAGTATTGCTGGGGATTCAGACTTGGTCCATCCCGATTGATGATTCTACTATATTTTGACTGAGACTTAATTAATATCATTGTATTCTGGGATAATTACCATGTTTGGGGCCTTGTGCCGATTTGTAGAACCCTTAGGGGTATTTGTACTGGTTGACCTCACTTTACTTGTTAAAAACATACCCTCAGTCATGTTCTTAACTATTAAATATAACACGAATCGACTTAGAAATTGATAAATCCAAATGAGAATAACGTGTGGGTTGGGAACCCTGTCCTATCTTAGTGTGCCCGAGAGGCCAAGTCTATATTGACTGAGAGGGGTTGAGAACCCCAGTTGTGAGGGTATTTGATATGCTATGGATCGAGCTGCACGCCACAGCAGTATATTATCGGATCGGACTGCACGCCGCAGTAGTATATTATACGGATCGGACTCCACGCCGCAGTAGTATATTATACAGATCGGACTCCACGCCGTAGTAGTATAGCACTTGGGCTGTAGGAACCCTCCGGAGTCTGCACACCCCCAGTGAGCGCAATCAACTATTATTATTTAATCGGGATGCGCGCTGCAGCAGTAATATATATATATATATATATATATATATATATATAGGGATGTGCGCCATAGCAGTATACTATATGGATCGGGCTGCACGCCGCAGCGGTATAGTTATGATTTCGGTTATCGTGAGGAGTAAATGAGTTGAGTACTGGCTTAATGGATTTTTACCTGACTTCTTCATTCAGTTGCTGTTTAAATGTTCTTACTGCTTTGATATAGAACTACTTAGTGCTTTTTACGAGATTTCTTTTTATCAGTCATTATTTATTGTTATTATTCACTGAGTCGGAGTACTCACATTACTCCCTGCACCATGTGTGCAGATACAGGTATTCCGGAGGCATAGTTGGGCTTTCTGCTGCTGTTCAGATTATCACCGGAGTTATCGAGGTAGTTGCATGGCGTCCGCAGGACCCGATTTCTCCCCTTATCCTCTTTACTTTTCGCATTCTAGGCTACTCTATGTATAGACTGCTACTCAGATTTGCATTAGAGGCTCTCGACTCGTGACACCAGATCGGTGGGATTTGTATTGGCATTTTTCTTGGTTACCGCACATGTTATCTTCTGTTTCAGAGTTAAAACTATGTTTATTTGGTATTAAATCCTGTTAATTGGTAATAAAAATTCTATAAAGAGATTGAGAGTGTTAGATTTGGTCAGGGTTGCCTAGCATTGTGTTAGGCACCATCACGACCGGGGTTAGGGTCGTGACAAGTTGAACAAAACTTAACCAAGCACAAAGCCAGTTTCCTTAGTGTATACACATATCCTTTCACCTTAGGCCTGGTAGAAGCCTCTTCACCACCGATAGACCCAGTGATCCTCGATTTCTGCAGACAATACCGGGTAACTCTTGGACAAATCTATCCATCATTCTGGCACATCGTTTATTTAATTATGTATTTCTCGAACATGGTCGAGGGGATGCCTTTCACCCTTGATCATCTGATTAGACTGTATAGCCCCCAACTTTATCTAGGCGGCATGATTAAGTTAAAATGTTGATCCACGAAGGCCTATTATTCTAGCATCAATAAGGACAAGGACCGAGGGTGGATGAGCCACTTTGTTCGAGTCAGAACCCCGGACCTGATCCTTGCTGAGAAAATGCAATTCCCCAAGGAATGGAATATGAATCGTAAGTAAATATGTTTTGCTAATCGGATATCTTTTCTTGCCTTCGAATTAACTCCCTTCGATGATGCAGCTATCGAGTGGTACCCTGTTGCTATCAAGGATCTCTAGGCTGGGTCCGATGATTCGATTCGATCTGCCCATATGTTAAGCGCGTGTGGCGTGATCTGGCTAAGACCGATTGGGAGGCAAAAAACCATAGTGAGTTTTTATTTCTGTCATACTTGAGCTTCTTTAGAGAAGATATCTCTCGATAGTACTCTCATTCTTTATTCCTATGCAGGACTTGGAGAGGCCGTTTTGATGAGGGAACCCCCGCCTGGGGAAGTAGAAACCCCGAGGCCTACTAAGGAGAAAAAGAGGAAGAAGAAATCACCAGCTGACTCCCCGAAGCCAAAAAAGGCTAAAGTTTAAAAGCCTAAGGTCGATTCAGCGGCCTTAAATTTGGAAGCAGCAGAGAGCCCCCGAGCTGGGGGCAAAGAGAAAGATGACTTCTCGCTAGTACCCGAGGGAAGAGGAAGCGTGTCCGCTTCGGATCTTGCTGAGCTGATGGCTGTTGAGCCGTAGGCTTCCAAATCAGAAGTTACTGATGTTATCCCACCTCGGGCCAAAGAGGCTCTTGAGGGTGGGTCAGATGATGTCTCTGAACCGGTCGATGAATAAAATACTTACCGAGCCACGGGGTGTTCGGTAGATGAGTTAGGGGACCCCAACTCTGAGGCTCCCCGGGGGCAAGAGAAGGCCCCGATCGATCAAGCCGGAGTTACTGACATAGGTAACTCTCCGCTGGGTCTGGCATCTCTAAGGGAGACACGGGATGCCCATAATAGAGGGACTTCAGATGCGGGGGCGTCTCTTGGGGAGAACGATGTATTTGAAGTATTCTTCACTAGGGTCAAAGAAAAACCCAAAATTGATGCATCACTCATTTTTTAGGAAGACGAGAGGCTATGCAAATAGGTAATATTTCGTTGACTATGCTCTGAGCTTCGATCCTCATCCTTCTGATTTTGTTCTTTAATGCTTTTAGGCTATAGTGCTTTACCATTGGGCCTTTGCTAAGTCCCAAGCTGAGTTTACCCGATATGAGGAAGAGCGTAGGATTCTTTCATCAGAGGTTGACGATCTCAGAGCTCTTTTTACCAAAAGGGAGGAAGAACTTCATGACCTTCGGGGTCGTTTGGAGATGGCGTCTCGAGAGCGGACCGATCTTGCTGAGCAGGTAATACAGTCTTCGAATGTTTTATTTTCGTGCTTGTCCAACTTTAGCATTTAACATGTTTGGATCGATTTTTGCAACTTGAGAAGAAAGATGATTGATGAGGGAGGGGCTTAGATCAAGGGATATTGAGATTCTCGGACTCAAGCAACGTGTGGACGAGATGGCCTCTGAGAGAGATACCCTCCAAAGAAAGTTGACCTCGGTTGAGTATCATCTTTAGGATGCAAGGGCGAATAGTAGTAAGTATAAGGATCTTCATGCTAAATCAGTTGTCGCGCTATCTGCAGTCAATTCAGAAGCCGACACGCTCATATACTTGTACCGAGAAGATGTTGCTGCTGCAAATGCTCGAGCCAAGATGGTATCTGAAGATGCTGAGCTTGAACTGACCCGAGCCCTGGAGCATGCCCGATTAAGATCCCAAAGACAGGCTCTCAAGGATGTACATGCAGGGGGCATCAATTTGTCTGTTGAGATCGAGAGCGTGAAGGCCTTAGAGGATGAATCGACAGCTCTACTTTCTTTCGATGATGGTTCAGTCAGTGGTTCGGCCAGCGGCTCAGAGGATGATAAAGATGATGGTGAAATCCTCGAGGGGGAGGAGACCGTTGATGTTCCGGGGGTCGAGAGCCAAGCCATTGAAGGCATTACTTCTGAGGGGGCTCCGTTCGGTCAAGTGACCCCGTCGGTAGATTACGTTTCTATTTGTTCCTTGTTTGTGTAAGGGCTCCAGGCGTGAGCCTTACGAATGTCTTTGCGAACCTTTATTATATATCTAAGGATATTTGGTTTTCGTCATTTCTTGTCTTCCCTTTTCTTTTTGGAATAAATTCTGATGATTTTCGATAACCAGTCCGATGTGTTGGACTTTAAGGTAGGAACCCTTAGGTTGTGTTAGATGAGTAATTGATAATAGTTGACCGTTTAGGGCTTGGTGCTCGAATCAAGTTTTGGCTCGGGCTCATTGATCCTTGGGTTTTCAACATATTGGCCCTTAGGTTTTTTAGCTCGGCCCTGAGGCTCTATGGATCGGCCCTGAAGTTCTTCAGAATGGCCTTGAGGCTCTTTATGTTGGCCCTTAGGATCTTTATACTGGCCCTTAGACTCTTACGCATTGGCCTTTAGGCTGGCCCTTAGGCCCTTAGGCATTGTCCCTTAGGCTCTTTTTAGATTGGGTGAATGCGACCTTTAATATGGCTATAGTTTTCCCTCATTTTGGCTAAAGACTTTTGAAGTTTTGATTATGCTGTAGCATGTTTTATGTTCATCCGACTCTTCGATGTCTTAAACGAGAACCTCGATTATGATTCGATGTGAGACGATAGATGAGTACCTCGGGAGGTTCGCTCGAGGGCTGAGTTTTCGAAGCCTTTTCATCGAAGGCTAATTGTTTTCGAAGCCTTTTTTATTGTTCCAGGCTGATATTATTGAATCTCCTTTGCTTATGCCGAGGGTAACATGATAAGCTGGTTCTTTTCGATGTATTTTCAAAGTATTTGAAGGCCTTTAGTTTTATGGCAGCAGTCAGACGTCTCTGAGCCACATTAATTCGGTCGTACCCTTTTAGTTTGATCGTAGTCTTTATGTTTGGCCGTAGCCTTTAGTCCCCGGGTGCGGTGACCTTGGCGTCTATATCGAGGGTATGCCTTTTTAGGGGTCTTACATGTTCGAATATATAACCTTGGCCTTAACTTCAGGGTTATGCCTTTTCAAGGTCTTATAAATTTGAGTATGCCTTGTTGAGGTCTTATAAGCTCGGTATTGCCTCATTGAGGTCTTATAAGCTTGGGCATTCCTCGTTAAGGTCTTACAGATTCGATGATGCCTCACTGAGATCTTACGAGCTCGAGTTTTTTATGGCTTCGATGAGCTACTATCGACGACAATCCCCGAGTGTTCGAGGATTTTTGGCCCTTGAGTCATTTCGCATGATAGTAGCAAACAACGTTTTGACAAGCATGGAGGCTTCTTTGATTACTTGATATATGTATACATGTTCTTGCCTTTAGAGGCTCGATTATTCTACATGGACATGGTTCATTTGACCATTTGGCCCAATACAAATTTTCCCTATCGAGGTCCCTCTTAGGCGTAACTCAGTTTTTTTAAAAAGTAACCTCCGGGGGGGGGGGGTGACCCCCAGTATTCCAAGTTGATCAGAGAGGAGCCTTGAATACTTGATGAGTTCTCCTTAGGTAGTATATGGATGTTGCCTCGTTAAAAACCTCGCCGGTAAAACCCATTTAGGATAAAACCCGATATAAGGGAAAAAGAGTGCAACGCATGATTTAAAACCCAAGGTCTTCGAGCTGGAGGGTGCTTCGATTAGTCAAAATCGAACACCTACAATAAATTAGTATAAAATATAAATAAAAGGGAGAAGGTTATACCTTAGAAATAATAGCATTTGAGCATCGATATGTTCCAATTGCTTGGAAGTTGCTCGCCTTCCATGGTGCTAAGTTTATAGGACCCTTTGCCTACTACTCCGAGGATGCGGTACGGTCCTTCCTAGCTCAGGCCTAGCTTCCCTTCATTTGCATTTCGAGTGTTGAGGGTGACTTTCCTTAGAACTAAGTCCCCGACTCCGAAGTATCGGAGGTTTGTTCTCCTGTTATAATATCTCTCGATCCTCTTCTTTTGGGCGGCCATTCGGACTAGTGCATGTCTCACCTCCTTTTTCCGATTAGGCTTTTACTACACCCTGGGGAAGAGATATAATAAAGAAAGGAGTTTTTTTCCACTTTAAGGACAATCGAAACGGGATTCGTTTTATTTAAGATTCAGAGTCGCCACTTGGGAGATTTATGGTGTCCCAAGTCACCGGTTTGAATCCCGAATCGAGGAAGGATTTGACTCTATTTAACAGTCGCGAACCAGAAATCCGGGTAAGGAATTCTGTTAACCCGAGAGAAGGTTTTAGGCACTCCCGAGTTCCGTGGTTCTAGCACGGTCGCTCAACTGCTATATTTGGCTAAATTTTGATTTTTTTTGTACATGTTATCCTATTTGTGCAATTTTAGAATTAATTACCGCTTTTTATCAATTATTATTTTATTTAAGAAAATGAACGTCGTTTAAGATCGTGTTTTCGGATCACGTCACATGAAATGCACCCGGATCCTCGACACAATCTTATTCAACGTTTTCGGATTTGGATTTGGATCGCATGAAATGCACACCCGTATTTAGGAAGGTAATTTTATTTAAAGCGCGCCTAAAGCGACTAGCATATTGTTATCTTTTAGGAAAGGCTGTGAAATTCGCTAAACAGCCCGTCCCTAATACTAAGTATTTTTGAATTAAGTGATTAATGAGGGCCCCGCAATTGTGCATTTTTGTTTGACGAGGCTCGTCTCATTTTATGAAAAGGCCAATCTAAAAGCAAGCTAAAGATTCTCTATTTATTTGTCTCGAAGGGTCAATTAATCCAAAAATATAAATCCGAATTTCGAATTCAAGTCCGGATTCAAACAAAAGGATAGACCCTTTTAGCTTGAATCCGCTACCTAATTCAAAACTCAATTTTATATTCATGAA
>MU675588.1:283317-305742 GCA_026770625.1 Nicotiana glauca
AAATTAAACTAGTCATCAAAATTAATCAACTGTGAATTAAAACGAAACTGTTTAATGACTTAAAACTAAAATATGTAGAAACAAATTCTGTGAAGCTTAACTAATCCTGAGGTTTAACTATTAGAAGCAAAGAATAACAAAACAGAGTTAAAATACTAGAAAAGGAAGAAAGCTAAAACCAGAAAACTTACTTATGCGATTAGACTTGTTGGACTTCAAATTCGAACCCGGAACAATGTATATGTGTTCTTTAATCAGAGATAAGCGCACACAGTAATGCGAGGCTTGACTCATCCTTCAAACTCAGGCAGAAATCATAGATTTCGGACTTCTAAGGTTCCTCCTTTGTGCTTTGTAATTCAAGCAAGTTGGGAGTTGTTTGAGGGGAATTAATTAGGAATTTTGGGAGTGGGGTGGCGAGGAGGAGCCATGGTGTGAATTTGGGGTCGAACCAAGGCGAGTTGAGGTTTTCGCCAGAAAATTTAAAGCTAAGATTTGAACAGTTTGACTGTGATTCGAGGAAAACCAAGCATGGGAATGGAAAGAGAAGGGAGAGATGGTTTGGTGGTGTAAAATTGGGCTCATTTGTTATCCGCCGCCGGTGGCTATATGGTGGAGATAGGCGGAGGCGGTGACGGCCAGGGAGTATGAGGAAGAAAGGGGTCGTTTGATCTTAGGTTAATATGACATGGTTCAGACAATATTATGCAAAAATGGGGATGGAATTCTGGCCGTTGGATCAAGGGAAGATCAAGGGCCCAGATTGGTTTGCCCCAATACGACACTGTTTTGAGCAAGGGGGGGCAGGTCGGGTTAATAATTGTTTGGGCTGGACCGGCAGAATTGAAATGGGTTTATTTGGGCTAAGTTATTTTGGCCCAAATTCACTTAATTGTTTTTCCCCTTTTGATTTTGTTTTCTTTTATTTCTTTTTGCTTTTGCATTCATTTTCATTTTCGTATTTTGTATTATTACTTTGTATTTTCTGATTTTGTAAAAATTAAACCAAAACCTAATTAAACTATTTAACTTCTAAAATTATTTAATATCAATATTTAAAGATGAATGCAACATTTATCAATTAAAATTTCCTAAGAACTATTTTTTGTGATTTTCTTTAAATTGTTCTAAAATGAATTAATACCTACTTAATATTAAAATGTAAAATTAAATTCCTAATGCAAATGCGTATTTTTGGTATTTTTAATATGAATTATCATGCACAAATAAAATGCAGCAATTATCAGAAAATGACACCAAAATGCACAAAAAATTGTAAAAAAAATAAAATAAAGAAAAATCATTTTTGTTTGAATTTTTGGGAATAACTCATATATAGGGCAAAAATCACGTGCTCACAGTGCAGTCTCTCGCTTTTTATCTAGTAGTTCGAGGGCTGTAATCATGGCCTTGCTGTTCGAGTCCTTGGTGGCATGTCGAAATCTGGTGCTTGGTTCTCCGACCTTGACCCGTATTAAAGCCTCAGACCCGTATACCAAAGAGAACGGTGTCTCTTCGGTGCTTGACTTCGAAGTTGTTCGGTATGCCTATAGTACTTCGGGAAATACCTCTCTCCATTTTCCCTTCACATTTTCTAACCTCTTTTTCAAGTTTTGGATGATGGTCTTATTCGTGGACTTGGCATGTCTATTTGCACATGGGTGATAGGGCATTGATAGGATCCTCTTGATTTTATGATCTTTGAGGAATTTTGTCACCTTTCTGCCTATGAACTATTTCCCATTATCACATATAATCTCGGAGGGGAGCCCGAATTGGCATATGATGTGGTCCAAGATGAAGTCAATGACTTCTTTTTCTCTTATCTTCCCGAAGGCCTGTGCTTCCACCCATTTTGAGAAATAGTCAGTCATAAACAGAATAAATCTAGTTTTACCTGGCGCCGTTGGTAGGGGCCAACAATGTCCATCCCCCATTTCATGAACGACCATAGTGATGAGACCGAATGTAGATGTTCACCGGGTTGGTGAATCATTGGCGCAAACCTTTGGCATTTGTCACACCTTCGAATGAATTCCTTGGTGTCATTCTCCATGTTATCCTAATAGTAGCCTGCTCTAATTACCTTTTGAACTAGAGAATCGGTGCCAGAATTATTTCCACAAGTGCCCACGTGGATTTCTTGTAGTACGTAATCGGTGTCCCCCGGTCCCAACCATACTGCTAGAGGTCCATCGAAGGTCCTTCTATATAGTGTTCCATTCTCGTAAGTGAAAATCGAGCTGCTTTGGCTCGAAGGGCCCTCAATTCTTTTGGGTCTGTGGGCAACTTCCTGTTTCTCAAATAGTCGATGTATTTATTCATCCAGTCCCATGTTAGACTTGTTGAGTTGATCTCGGCATGGCCTTATTCAATCACCGACTTGGATAACTATACAAGGATCCCCGGGAGTATGTCATCCTCTTCGACGGACAACCCCAGGTTCGCGAGTGCACCGGTCTCACTGTTATGATCTCGAGGAATATGGACCAGAGTCCATTCTTTGAAGTGATTCAATGTGACTTGAAGTTTGTCTAGGTATCTTTGCATCCTATTTTCTCAAACCTCGAAGCTCCCATTTACTTGGTTGACTACCAGAAAAGAGTCGTATTTTGCTTCGATGACTTTTGCTCCTAGGCTTTTGGCCAGCTCGAGACCTGAAATCATAGCCTCATAATCAGCCTCGTTGTTAGTTAATTTTGATGTTTTTATAGATTGCCTAATCATGCCGCCCGTAGACAGTTTCAGAACGATGCCGAGCCCGGACCTTTTCACATTCCAGGCACCGTCGGTGAATAGGGTCCATACGCTCCATGACGTGCCCTTTTTTAGAAAGAGTTCTTCTTTACCTCAGGCACGAGGTCAGCCGTAAAGTTGGCCATGAAGTCCGCCTAAATTTGAGACCTGAAATCATAGCCTCATAATCAGCCTCGTTGTTAGTTAATTTTGATGTTTTTATAGATTGCCTAATCATGCCGCCCGTAGACAGTTTCAGAACGATGCCGAGCCCGGACCTTTTCACATTCCAGGCACCGTCGGTGAATAGGGTCCATACGCTCCATGACGTGCCCTTTTTTAGAAAGAGTTCTTCTTTACCTCAGGCACGAGGTCAGCCGTAAAGTTGGCCATGAAGTCCGCCTAAATTTGGGACTTGATAACTGTCCGGGGTTAGTACCCGATATCATACCCTTCGAGCTCGATGGCCCATTTGGCCAATCTGCCCGATAATTCAGGTTTGTGCAAGATATTTCGAAGAGCGTATATTGTTAAAATACATATACGATGGCATTGAAAATAAGGTTTTAATTTTTTGAGATGCACTTATTAATGCAAGAGATAATTTTTCTAAGTGTGGATACCTGGTTTCAGCATCTCCTAGAGTCTGACTCACGTAATAAACAAGGAATTGCGTACCTTGTTCTTCCAAAACCAACGCACCACTTACCGCTACCTTGGATACGACCAGATACAAGTACAACATTTCGTCTTCCTTCAGGGTGTGGAGCAAATGCGGGCTTGAGAGATACTGCTTTAATTCTTCTAAGGCATGTTGGCATTCCGGAGTCCACTCAAAGCTATTTTTATTCTTGATCAGGGAGAAGAAATGATGACTCCGATCTGATGATCTCAAGATGAATCGGCCTAAGGCCACTATCCGCCTGGTCAGCCGTTGTACGACCTTCACATTGTTCACCACTGTGATTTCTTCAATGGCCTTGATTTTGTCGGGGTTAATTTCAATCCCCCTATTTGACACCATGAATCCAAAAAATTTGCCTGATCCTACTCTGAGGCACGTTTCTCGGGGTTGAGCTTCATTTTGTAGTTTCTAAGGATATCAAATTTTTCTTGCAAATAAGCCAAATGGTCCTATACGCGCAGGGACTTAACTAGCATGTCATCAATTTAAACTTCCATAGATTAGCATATTTGATGTTTGAACATCTTATTAACTACGCGTTGGTACGTAGCTCCTGCATTTTTTAGCCCGAAGGGCATTTCATTATAACAGTATGTACCATACTTCATGATGAACGAAGTCTTTTCCCTGTCCCATGGGTTCATTTGAATTTGATTATACCCGGAATAGGCGTAGAGAAAAGTGAGGATCTCGTGGCTAGACGTGGCATCGATCAAGCGATCGATGTTGGGCAATGGGAATGAGTCTTTGGGGCATGCTTTATTCAAGTCTTTACAATCTACACACATTCTAAATTTATTTCCTTTTTTGGGAACCACTACCACATTAGCCAACCATTCGGGGGTATCTTACCTCCCTAATTGATCCTATTTTGAGGAGTTTTGTTACCTCGTCTTTGATGAATGTATGTTTTACCTTGGATTGAGGCCTTCTCTTTCTTTATTGGTTTGAACCTGGGATCGACACTTAGTCGATGGGTGGTTATTTTCGGCTGGATTCCTGTTACGTCTAAATGGGACCAAGCAAGGCAATCAATGTTGTTAGTAAGAAATTGGATGACTTTTTTCCTGAGTTCGGGGATTAATCCCGTTCCAAGGTATGGCCTGTTCGAGTTCTTCGACCGTTGATTTTGTTGCATCTGACTCCTCGGGGGAAATGAAGGTCCGAGGGGTGAGGATGTCTTCTTCATCAACTTTGTTAGAATGCTCACAGGCCACCTATTCCTCGGGGGTCAACCTGTTCCCTGACTCATCCTGAATGGAGGGAGTCAATATTGGTCCCATGTCGTTTACCGCGAGCATCTCCTTAGCCGCATATTATTCTCTGTGTACTATTTTTATACAATCTTTTGTAGGGAACTTCTTCATCTGATGAGGAGTTGATGGTACCGTCCTCATGTTGTAAATCCACAGTCTTCCGAGTAAGGCATTGTACGTCATGTCACCTTCGACGACATGAAACTTGGTGTCTTGTACTGTACCGGACACGTTGACTGGGAGGATGATTTCTCCTTTCATTGTCTAACTTGCCATGTTAAATCAATTGAGGACTCGAGAGGTGGGTATGATCTGATCGAGCAGTTCGAGTTGCTCCACCACCTTCGACCTGATTATGTTGGCTGAGCTACCTGGATCCACGAGCACACGTTTAATTTGAACGTTATTCAAAAGAAAAGAAATTACCATTGCATCATTATGCGGTAGGGAAAAGGCCTCGATGTCTTCTTCTCTAAATGTAAGGGCATCCTCGAGTATATAATTCTAAGTTTGCCTTTCCATTACGATGGGCACTTTGGCCCGTTTGAACATGGGTCTTTGTGGGACGTCGGTTCCTCCAACGATCATGTGAATGATGTGCTGAGGTTCTTCTGGTCCATTCTTTCCGTTCGCCTCTCTTTCTAGAAAGCAGTCCTTGGCTCTATTGCTGAGGAATTCTCGAAGGTGCCCTTGGTTAATCAACCGGGCCACCTCCTCTCGGAGCTGTCTACAATCCTTGGTCCTATGACCATGAATGCTATGGTATTCGCACATCAAGTTGGGGGTTCCTTCGGGAAGTATCTATCTATGCGAGCTTTGGCCATCTATTATACCTGATTCTACCAATGGCTGATACGATGTTCGAGGCATCGATGTTGAAGTTGTATTCCGACAACCATGTTGCCTCCATTGGCCTCAAATGCCTGTCAAACCCGGTCTTGCTCATAAGTCTCCAGGTTTTTTTACCTCAATCTACTCCTCGATCATTTTGAGGTATATTACACCTCGATGTGTCTCTTCGATCTTTGGAGTATGGCTGTTACCTTTCTTTGCCCGATCTCGGCTCCCTTTTTTGTGGACTTTGGTTCCTTTACTAGGAGCCTGCTTGGATATACTGAGCCAGAGGGGGCTCCCAATTGGTCTTCCTCGACCCTGATCTTCGATTAATATCTGTTGTGTACATCCGCCCAAGTTACGGAGGGATACTCAACCAAGTTTTGCTTTAGCTGCCTCGAAGCTATCGAGTTTCGCTCGTTCAAGACTTGAGTGAAGGCCTGTACCGCCAAGTCATCGGAGACTGGTGGTAATTCCATTTGTTCCATCTGAAAGCGAGATACAAATTCCCTTAGAATATTATTTTCTATCTGTTTTATCTTGAAGGCATCGGACTTCATGGTGGCGACCTTGATGGATCCAGCGTGTGCCCTCACAAAAGAGTCTGCCAACAAGGCAAATGAATCTATCAAATTCGGGGGTAGGTTGTGATACCGCATCATGGCCCCTTTTGACAATGTTTCTCCGAATTTCTTCAGCAAGACGGACTCAATTTCGTCATCCTTCAAGCCATTCCCTTTTACAGCTTAAGTATAAGTGGTAATATGCTCATTGGGGTTTGTGGTCCCGTTATACTTCGAAACATCGGGCATTTTGAATTATTTGGGATGGGCTTCAGAGCCACACTTGATGGGAACGGTTTTTAGATGAACTTCTTTGAATCTACACCCTTCAGAATTGGGGGTGCGCCCGGGATCTGATCGACCCTCGAGTTATAATTCTCTACCTTTTTATCGTTACCCTCTATCTTGATTTCTCCTGATTTAATCCTTTTGGTGAGGTCTTCGAGTATCTTCATAATAGCAGGGTTTGATGCTGACCCGTTGTTACTCGATCTTTCTGGTGCCTGCTTGACTCGAAAAGCCGTTTTCGATGCTGCCGTGCTTGGAGTTTTTTGTTGACTTTGTAGCTAAGCAATAGCCACTTGTTGTGCTTGTAGCATCTCAAAAATGACTTGAAGGCTAACTTATCTTTCCTCCTGAGCTGGAGTCCCCTATGCTTCATGTTAGTTTTCCCCGCGCGTACTTCTGTTGGTATGGGATCTCACATCGATATGCACAACATTGTGTGAGCCCATGTCGACGGGGATTGGTGCTGGTGCCACCCCTGGGTTTTGTGGTGGTACACTGGCATCTGCATTGTTCCCTCCATGAAGCCCAATACCCTTGTTTTCGTGTGCATTTACTGAGTTAGACATTTTTTGACCTGAAATTAAAGATTCTTGCACAAGAAAAAGTGTGAAGAATAACTTGTATTTTCAGAAAACTAGCACCAAAACAACCACTATTATTTTTAGCCCTACGGTAGGCGCTAAACTGTTTACTTTGAAAATGGTTTTAACAATTATATTTGATTTTGTGGTTCTAAAATATGTGATTTATTTTAATACTAGTTGTTTAGGAAATAGATTTTAAATGTAAGTGAAGAAAATAAGATATGCAAACCAAAGCTATCGCAAGGCTAGGCCTCGAGCTGGCTGGAATAAGGGCTTCGAGGTCCAGCTAGTGTAGTTAGCAATGAACAATTAATGGAGAAACAATGACGATTGAGGCCTCAAAGATAGCCTTTTATGGTTAATAATGAGCAATAAATGAAGAACAATAAACGAGCAATAATTGAACAATAAATAAATGAGCAATAAATCTGTAGAATAATTGTTGAACTCGGTTAGGCAAGAAGAGCAGAGAATGTTAGGGCCCCTTTATATAGAAGAGGGGGAATCCCAACATGGTACATGCATAATAATGATTAGGAAATGCTATTGGTACAGCTGTATAATGGATCAGTACGAATTTGTACTATTCTTGCAGACTTGGTCGACTCTAACCACGTGCCCTTGGGGGACTTTTCCATCTTCCCATGACGGTCATCGATTTATACTGCTCCGAGATTGACCCTCGATATGCTCCCTCGAGGGACGCACCTAGGGGCCACACTTCAAATTCTTCTAGTTTCTCAAGGTCGAGCATGAAACGCCATAGAAGCCTTAAAATCAGCCTTCCCCGATTTTGACCGTATACATGTCTGAATTATGTGCTCGGTCTGATCACTTATTTGGAATAAACTATAATAGGGTTTTTATGTGCCCTTGATCCTTTCTAGAGGAATCTTTAGAAGTTCATTGTAACTAAACTCCTCTTTGTGAGGTAATAGACATTAGAATGTCCTAAAACGTATTGTTTTCTCAATTTATTACTTATATAAGTCTCGACTATGCGAATAGCTCCATCTTGGTAAGAAATGGATTAATCTTGTAAATTTGTCGACCATTAACACTCTAGAGTATTATTTCTAATAAGAACGGGGTAAACCCATACTACACTTTATCCTTGAACTACTCTTTCATTTCTACGTTGGGAACTCTATTCTCTGTATCAGCCCTCTAGGCCTTGATACTCTATCTGTACCCGCAGAGCATTCGCCCAGTATGCTAAAACTCGGCAATGTTCTTATCGCAATAGCACAAAAATACATGTCTCTGGTACCATGGTACTGTCAGGACCCAAAATCTCTCCTTAGGAGCTGTGATGGCACCTAATTCCTAAAAATAGGTAAGCCTAACACATAGTGAGTTATAAAAGATTTAAACCAAAAAATCATTTAACATGAACCAGAAATTTCAATACATAACCAACAACCGGAAATAGATATACAACATCCCAAAATTGGTTATACGAAGTCATAAGCCTTTCTAAGAGTAACTACATCACTATTTGAAATAATCACTGCAAGGTACCACACCTCATAATCATAATCACGAGTCCCATATCACAAATCATAATCACTTGGTATCTCGTACCCACATCACCAATCATAACCGCACGGACAACTCACGTGCCATTAGTGACATTACTTTATATCTACACTGACAACTCACATGCCAACAGTAACAATACCTCATATCCGCACGAATAACTCATGTGCCAATAGTCCAATCCACGCACATACGACAGGTATACAAGAATACATGTACATTATTAATAAACATCAAGATTCATACCCCTGGACTGATATAGATGACATGCTACAGTGTATGCTTTTGCAAGTGTACTAACATAGCTCAAGTCCACAGGTAAAATCAGAGACACCGAGCATCACATTGAAAACAACATAACAAAACTCATAATATGCATGAAACATGCAAGAAGGTCACACTACCACACAATTATCATCAATAACAATTCCCCAGGCCATCACAAATCATCCCCAGCTTAGCCCACCTTGTCACCGCGTGCACAATAATAAAGTAAGTATCCGCCTTGTCTTGCCACACGCGTATAATAATTATCCAACCTTATCTCACCACATGCACAAACCCAACAGATATAGCCTTCCTTATAACAATGCATGTGCAAATATCAATAGTAATAATAGCTCGGACAACTCACGTGCAAACACCCCGATAATTCTCTCAACAATCCCACATGTGCCAAAAACATAACAACCACACATAGCTCGAGGCTCAACAACACTGAGTACAACAACAACAATCATAACACAGGAGTACGGCAAATTAGTTAACATTAGAATTACAACAACGCAAATGAAACTGAGGAACAAGCTTAACAATGGAAGACATAAAAAGTAATAACGACTTCAAATAAGAATAACTCAACAATGAGAGAGATGACATGTAACAACGACTTCAAATAAGTATAAATCAACAATGGAAGACATAATATGTAACAATGACTTCGAATAAGAATAAATCAACAATGGAAGAGATAACATGTAACAATGACTTTGAATAAGAATAAATAAAAATGGAAGAGATAATATGTAACAATGACTTCTAATAAGAATAACTCAACTATGAAAGAGATAACATGACAATAAAAGAGGCAACAATTACAATTGAAGCCTATAAGAGTATATTTGACAATAAAAGATAGAACATGAACCAACGACTTCAAATAAAGCATGTGAGGATAAGTTTAGCAATGGAGGATACAACATGATAGGGCAACTTCAATTTAATGTACATAAGAAATGTAAAAGTCAAATATCGATCAACATTTCCAACTTAGCTCCTAAAATGAGAATCACTCCAACCAAATCAATCCTAAAACATCCGAAAATCGAATCCGACAATACATGCAAGTCATAATACATAATGTAAAGCCACTCAAGACCTCGAACAACTCAATAGAGTGTTAATACTTAAAACGACCGGTCGGATCGTTGCATTCTCCTCCCTCTTAAACAAACGTTCGTCCTCGAACGTGCCATGAGTCTTTCCAAAGTCTTCAAATCACTGTATAAACTCACCATATATATACTCACCAGTGACTCCACGTTTCCCGAATTGGTATGGCCCAAGATAGCCAACACGCACTTTGGATGTTAATTGATGGATACTATCGAAATTGGGAGGCTATGTGTGTAATTAGCCATCAAAGGAAGACCAAGTAATTGGAGGCTATACTTGTGATAATTGATTACACTTAGCTCCTTAGAATCAACTTATGAGTATTTAAGTCAATTTTTAGCCAAACACCCACTCTAGTATAAATAACCCTTAAGGCTTTTTATTTAGGTACACTTGATATCAATAATAAACTTGGAGACATGCAAGCCTCATACTATATCCATCTTTTAATTAATACATTTATGTTTATGCCTTTAATTCTTTTATTACTTTATTTTATGCTTTTATTAGTGTTAAATTAATCTTAGTTGGTGAGCAATTAATAGTAAATGCTTAATTGCTTAATTATTTTATCCGAATTTTCAAGATTTTATTGATTGAATTTATAGAGTTAATTAAGAGTCATATCATAATTGATTCTTGTTCTTCCTATCATTTATAGGTCTAGCTTTCTTTTTATAACTTAAGATTAGAGTTGATTGCGTTTACCGAGGTAATTAGACTTGGTATGCTAATTGGTTCTTGTTAGCTCTTATTTTTAATTTCACATATTTCGCTACATCGGTATTTTCGTTTGTCGTTGGTATTGTTTGTTGGGTATTTGTTTTTGATTATCATCAAATAAAAAATAAATCGAAAAATTCCAAAAATTGTAAGATCTGTTCATTAGCGTTCTAAAATAGAAATTGTATTTGTTCTTCACTGTTTAATCGTATTTGTCTATCTGTGCTTGATATTTCGAGCCCGAAATTGTTGAATCGACTGAAATTGATTAATATCATTTGGAGATTGTTGGATTACTTGGGTTCTAGTTCGAATTCCACCACTGAATCTCCATTGGCAACTTCGAGTTTCTCGGGTTAGCTCAGATTTCAATTTCGTTGAGGATTTGGGTTCAAAATCGGTTGGATTTTTGTGATTCTTGTTGGAAACATCAACACGAAGCTGAATCTGAAGGGTCAGTCCGATTAACACTGAATTTCTTGGGTTTTGATTGAAATTTCGATTTCAGTTTCAGAGAGGACGACGAGCTGGATTCTTCTCAATTCGTGATTGTTTCTAGAAATCAATCACTGGGGATTTGATTTTTATGCTGTTTGGAAGTTGAATACAAAGTTTGATCTAGTTTTGCTGAAGGTTTGTTCGATAATCGGATTTTCTGGCGTTGAGGCTCGAAGATATTCGAAGAAAAACTTCAGTTTCTGAGATTGAGTTTGAAGCTGCATAGTGTATGCATCGTCCCTACGCGTGATACTTAGCCAATTCCAGAAAGCATCAGGTTTGATTCTTCTAAGTCGAAAGTTTGTTTTATGTGCTGAAAATTTTGAAGAAAGTTTGAGTTATAGCTGAACTTAGACTCGATCGTTCTTAGTTAATTGATTTGAATGAATTCGACTAGCGTGCTTAGCTTGATTTCTGAGTATTGAGCTAAAATTTGTTCTCAATTTGTTGCTGCCATTTGTGAATGTCAGCCCTTGATAGAGTTTCTTAGTTGCTTAACCATCCTTGTATCTGCTGAATTCTGGTTTGAACTCCTTTGTGATGCTAAATTTCTGATCATTGAGTTGCATTTCTGTGACTTGCTCTGCTGAAATTTTTCCGAAATTATTATAGTATGAAGTTCAAGCTTGGTTTGTCTGAAATTGAAAACTGGAACTTCTTCTTGTGCTTGCTGTTTGAGGGTTAACTTCAGAATTTTTCTGCTGAAGTTAATGCTCAAGTGTTGCTGAAGTTTCTGAGTTTTGAGCAGTGTCTTTTTATAGCAAGAGCTGCACAGTTGAGCAGAAAAATACAGGTTTTAGCAGGGGTAAATAGCTACTGAATCAGACTGGATTTGGCATTAGATTTCTGAGATTGTGAACTGCAAAATTCTACAGAAAAGAACTCAGCTGAACAGCACCTTTTGACAGCCAAAATCTGCCCTGTTTTAGCACTATTTGAGCAGGAAAATCTTCACAGCTTGGGGTGAAACTTCTGCACTGTTTCTGCCCTGTTTAACTGCTGAAAATCTGCAGTATTTGAAACAATTTCGGCACTGGTGAGGCTCCAGTTAAGCTGCAAATTTGCAGCAACTTATTCATTTAAGTTCCAGAAGTTCTGCACTTTGGAACAACTTTCTGGACAGTCAAGATCCTGCAGCAGCTGGGTGAAGTTTGAACTATTTTGGACTTTGAATTGTTTGAGGGAATTAGAGTCAGCTGTTCTGAAAGTTTGTGCTCAACTGTGCTTTCGGCATTACTTGACAGCAGATTGAATAAGGTTTTGGTTGAGTTACACCTGGAAAATTTGTTGAAGCTAAAGGTTCAGAAAGGATCGGTTGTATATCCAGTTCAGATTTCTGTTCAAGCAGAAGATTTCCAAAAACCTGCAGTGCTGCCAGTTACTGTGAACCTGCCCAGTTTTGCAAAATAGCCTGTTTTGCGAATATGACCAAATTTTGACAAAGTGTTTAGTTTTGTAGTTTCTTTCCTTTTCTTTCTTTTCAATTTGTAGTCACTAAAACTCTCAACTAGAATTAACTTGATATTAGTTCATATTAAGTTTATTTCTAGTTTCTTTGTGTGCCTTAATTTTGTTTCGTGCCAATTTTTCATGCTTTTCTCTTTTATTATCGTTGTGAATTGTTTGGCTCAAGTTTGTTTGCTTTTAATTGTCCGTCCTTGTGAATACACAACTTTCAATTCACTCCAAAGATGGTTGGAACTTGTTGTGAAACCTTGGGACTTAAGTTTGCTAGCAATTCACTGCTTGAGCGGAAAAAGGCAAGAGTGAATAGGACTTTGAGCACACAAAAGCAAATTGGTGCATAGTGTGATACAGGAGGGTTAAGCGACATCGAGGGAGCTTGGTGAGGACTTTACTACTAATTTGTTTGCTCATTTTGTTGGTGTCATGGAGTATGGACAAACCTCTAGTCCTAATTGTGATCCAAGGAGTAAGACTCCAATGCATGGAGTTGTATTTATGCTTTATGACATAAGTGAGCAGTTATAATATTATCATATGGCAACACCAAATGGATGCAAGGTTGATTTCCTTGACAGAGGAATCTCACCTGAGGCAACCAGAAAGGGAACATAGTATGACGCTTACTAGTTCCTCTACTACATCCTCTCCTTCACAAGTGCGACAAATGCTTCAAAGGGAAAATTTTAAACACAACCAACCTAACCAATAACCACAAAACTCACCAAGGCAACCACAATCACCAAAATGACCTTATTTTCCTCCACCAAACTATTGACCACCTACCCACTGCCAACCTCCAACCACACATCACCCACCACAAGTATCTCAACTACAAACTGATCAAATTCCACACAAGTTTACACTCTGCCACAACAAGTGCCACAACCACAACCCCACCAAGGTTACCTTCCACCACCCTAAGTGTATTACCCACAAGAACACCAACAACCATTTAGATCTCAAGCACACCTACCCATAATACCACCACCCCAAATGACCCAACCTAGACCACCAATGAATATACCTCCACAACATATGCCTCAAGTTCCACCAAGGAGGGACAATCTCCCTCCTCCACCACACATACCACCTCAAGAGCCTCGGTTGATGAACAATCCACTTTTTCAACATGATTAAGATGACACCTTGAATGAGTTGGCCGACATCCAACAATTCTTCAATGAAGATTATAAGGGAGATGGAGTATACCAAAGGGAAAGAGGCCACATGAGATGAAGGGGAAGAGGTAGAGGTCGAGTGAGAGGAAGAGGTAGAGGGCATGGTCACCGGTTTGTACCAGAGCAATATGGGGATATCAACTACTTTGAAGAGGGTGACCCGCCCGAGGACCAACCTTTTCCTAGAGGTCCTAGAGGAGGTCTAGAAGATGATGAAAGGGGTCTAAAAGTTGCCAAACCAGTTCTTCCACCTTTCAAGGAAACTAGTGACTCGGGAGAGTATCTTGAATGCTTACTCAAAGTAGAAAGGCACTTTGACATCTACAACTTAAGTTATGCTAAAAAGGTGAAGTATGCCATTACTCAATTTGAAGAGAGTGCTTCATCATGGTGGGAAAAGGAGTTGAGGAGAAGGGCTAGACACAATGAGCCTCCGATAACTACTTGGAGAGATTTGAAGAATGCTTTGAGAGCAAGATATGTGCTCGATTACTATCAACATGCTCAAGAAACTTCATACTTCCTACCAAGGGAACAAGAGTGTTGAGGAGTACTATGAAGAGATGGAGACTAGAAGATTGAGGTGTGATGTTGATGATGATGACCAAGTTGTCATTACTAGATTCTTGGCAGGTCTTCACAAGGAAATTGGTAAGGCTTTGGAGTTTCACAAGTTTGAAAGATTGGAAGATGCTTACATGATGGCCTTGAAGGTAGAAAGGCGCAAGGGAAACAAAAGCTACAAGTCAAAGGCTACTAGTTCTTCTCCTTGGAACACGAATGATAAGCCTTGGAGATCAACAAACATGTGGGAGAAGTCCAAAGATTCCAAGTATGACTCCAAGGTTCAAGTTGACAAAAGCAAGCTAAGAGTGGAGACTAAAAGGACTTCCTATGTTCAAAACAAGTCCCTTAGCAATGTAAGATGCCATAAATGTCAAGGACTTGGTCACTATATGAAAGATTGTATGAATAGAAGAACTATCATTGCCATGGATGGTGGAAGCTATAGAACCAAAGATAGTGACCAAGAGCATGGAGATAGTGAACACGAAACAAGCGATGAAGAATTAGAAGAGTAAGAAAATGATGGTCTGAGATGTTAATTGTTAACAAGAAAAGTTTTAGTCGTAGCTAGAGAACCTCACGATCAAAGGGAGGATCTTTTTCATGGAAGATGCAAGATTTTGGAAAAATATTGCTCTCTCGTCATTGATCCCGGAAGTTGTGCTAATGTAGTAAGCTCCTTATTGCTTGAACAAATGGATTTGTCGACCAAAAATCATCCTTCACCTTATAGACTCCAATGGCTACATGAGTGTGGAGTCCATAGAGTCACCAAAATGGTGTTCATAAAATTCAAAATTGGGATATTTGAAGATGAGTTTGTGTGATGTTGTTCCTATGCAAGCTTGGCATCTACTTTTTGGGCTACCTTGGCAATATGATAGGTATGCAAAGCATGATGGGAGAACAAACAAGTATTCCCTTATTAAGGATGGCCAAAAGTTTACTCTTTCTCTCTTAACCTTATTTCAAGTGTGTGAGGATTACAAAATAATGAGGGAGTTGAGGCCAAAGATGAAGAGTGAACACAAGATAGAGAGAAGTGAGGTTGAGAAAAGTGACAACTCTAAAATGGAAAAAGGAGAGGAAGTGTAGAGTAAAAAGAGAGTTGGCACAAGAAAAGTGTGAAGAGTTTGAAAAGAAAATGAGAGAAAAGAAAGAGGGAAAACAAAAAGAGAGTGGGGATTTTTTTTCTTCTGATGCTACTAACCTTTCTTCTTTCTCTAGTTGTTTTGGAACTTGTGTAAAGACTTTTGGAGATGAACCATCAAGTGAAGTTCAATCCACTTTGAAAAGATTGGAAGAAAATCAATCTACCTTCTCAAGAGGACTTATGGAATTAAATAAGGAAGTGCAAGGTAAAGAGAACTTCACTTTAGAAGAGCTTCAAGGTAAAATAGTTTATCCTTCTACTCATGATACTTTAGTTGATTGTGGTGACACTTTGAATTGAAAGATAGCTATGACATTGATGAGTTTGATATTTCTTTATCTTGTGATGAGCACAATAATTGTGGCTTGCAACTAGCTAAGAGTTCTTGTGCATTATTGGATGATTCTAGTTCTTTGTTTAATTGTAAGGCTCCGTGAATTTCTATAGCTAATTCGAGCAATTTCGAGCTTAGAAATACAATTTAATGTACACCCGAACTACATGAGAAATTACTGGAATGGATAAAGTTATTTGGATAATTGAGGATAATTATTTTATTAATCTTGAGTGTTATAATAATGGGGAACACTTGGATGCCAATTTCAAAGTAATAAAACTAAAGAAAATACAGTGAGTTATCTCACCATAGTGCAACTATATAACAGGAGGGAAGCTGAAAATTTTAGCAAACCAGCGAGCTAAAGCCTTATAGCATAAGGATAGCACCAATGGAAAATACTGTACCTGGGCCTATTAATACCTGAGCGGGGAGAGAGAAAAACAAAAGGATTTCAAGACTATGGCTTTTCTCTCCGTCAGCCATCCGGCCAAGAATTCCAATACACACATAAGGCGAGTTTTTAAGTGTGCTTTTATGATGATTTCACTTTTCAATCATAAGTTACAACAAGGTATTGATTGGATTCCATAGGATTTCTTCAAAATCTCAAGAACACCCCAAAAGTTGACTTTCAAGATTTGGTCTACAAGAGGTAATATTTCATCCTTAAACCTACATGCATGGATTGTTAGTGAATATATTGTCACGGTCCGGATTTTTCACCCTCGGGAGTCGTGATGGCGCCTACTAATAGGAGCTAGGCAAGCCAATTATCAAATACCTCTTTAGCGAACATCGACAATATTAACAATAATAAAGCATTTAACAATAAAGCGGAAGTCTCAAATATAATTTACTAAAAGAAATACAGAAGTTTAACAAATCCTCTACCCAAGACTGGTGTCACAATACTCACAGACGTCTAGAGAATACTAAATACAAGGTTTGAATGAAGCATAGAACTGTCTGCTACGGTACAATGATAACAAACTGGATGAAATAGAAAGGAGACGTCAGCAAGGCTACCTCGAATGTCCCTGGATTAGAAGCTCGATCCCAAAATACTACTGCTACTCAAATGCTGCTCCAACACCTGGATCTGTGCAAAAAGATGCACAGAGTGTAGCATCAGCACAACCGACCCCATATGCTGGTAAGTGTCTGGCCTAACCTCGGCGAAGTAGTGACGAGGCTAGGATCAAACCACCAGATAAACCTATATAGTTCAAATATATACATATAACGGAAAGAAAACACAGGAAGTAAACAGTCAACAAACAGAAGGGGGATCATGTAGTGGGGAGGCAACAATTATAATTAGGAAATCACAATACAAGATAGAAACAACCAAAGAGTGTATAGCAATTCAAGAACATGAATATTTCAAATAAAACACACTGGCGTCAACCACCGTTGCGGCGTGCAACCCGGTCCTCAAATATCATTATTGCGGCGTGCAACCCGATCCTCAAATATCATTGTTGCGGCGTGCAACCCGATCCTCAAATATCATTGTTGCGGCGTGGAACCCGATCCTCAAATATCATTATTGCGGCGTGCAACCCGATCCTCCAATATCATACTTTCTTATCCAAACAACAATCACAAATACGAGGCAAGAATTAAACAAACAAGGAAAGAATATCCCGGTAAGGGAATACAACAAAGCAATTAAATTCCGGCAAGGGAACAATATTAATAAACTCAATGTCCCGGCAAGGGAAAATAACAACACAACTAAATCCCCGGCAAGGGAGGTAAATCAACAAAAACAATAACACGTCCCGGCAAAGGAGTAATCATAAACTCTTTCTCTTTCTTACACTTCTCACTTATAATTCACTTTAACATCTGAGCCATCTCTCCAAAGAGTCATTTCATATTATAGACCTTCTCAATTCGTAATACAACTCATCATTGCTCCACGGAGTTTAGTAATCATAATCTCTGCCTCATGCTCTTTACAGTATATAGAAATCATCAAATAAGCATGGAAGAATCACAACAATTCAGGATAATCTCAATATAAGGACACACGGTCATGCTAGACACCAGTGTATAGATACTCGTCACCATGTCTATACACCGTACGCCACAAATAGCAATTAGCAAATAAGACTCTACTCCTATTCCCTCAAGCCAAAGTTAGACCAAACACTTACCTCAAATGCTCCAAAAATCAACTCAAGCCTCTAGTGTAGCTTTACCCCTCGAATTCGGCTCCAACTCAATCAAATCTATGAAATAATGACTTTACAATATCAATAATAGCTAAACAAATCAAACCCAATGCCTAAACATAGATTCCCAACCTTTCTTCCAAAAATTTCAAAATCGCCCTCGGGCCCACTTGGTCAAAACACGAGGTTCGAACCAATTTCATGTCGCCCATTCTCCCACGAGCCCGAATATACAATTTGTTTCCAAATTCAACCCCAAAACGAGGTCTAAATCAAAGAAAATTGAAAAGCCCTAATTCTACCCTTTTCCCCCAATTTCCACCCTAATACATGGGATTTAAGCTTAGGAATTTACTAATTAATGAAGAAAAATGAAGGAAATAAGTGAGGATTTACTAACCCAAGTGGTCTTGAAGAATGGGGGCTTCAATGGAATCCTAGAGCTTGGAGAAGAAGAGAACTCGTGACAATTTTTGAATAAAACCCGAAGTTAGTGTTCTGGAAAATCACTGGGCAAAATTTACCCTATGCGTTCGCGACATAAAGGTCGCGTTCGCGAAGAAGAGGGACTGGCAAGCACCGCGATCGCGGAAGGTAAGTCGCGACCGCATATAAGGAAAGGGGCTGGGTCCAGGTTTCGTACTATGCGAACGCGATAAGAACCACGTGAACGCGATGAAGAGGGCTGTAAAGCTACTCGTTCGCGAGCATAGGAATGCGAACGCGAAGAGGGAATTTCTGGGGGCCTGAGTTTGACTTACGCGATCGCGATGATGGAGACGCGAATGCGAAGGAGACCAACACTGAAGCTATGCGAACGCGAGGGGGTTGGTGGGAACACGATGAAGAAGATCCCTGTGTAAAAATTGCAAAAAATCTGCTAACTCCCTAAGTCCAAAACTACTCCGAACACCTTCGAAAATACTCCCGAGCCCTCGGGGCCCCTAACCAATCACACACACTAACTCAACAATATCCTACGGACTTAACCGTGCGATAAAATCGCCAAAATAATATCATAAACGAGGAATCAAACCTCAAAATCATCACTTTTCATTCTAACTTTATAAACTTCAAATTTTAGATATTTAGGTCCGAAACACGTCAAATGACGTCCGATTTCGACCAAATTTCACAGAAAGTGCTTAAACCATGTATAAGACTTGTACCGGGCGTCGGAACCAAAATAAGAGCCCGATACCACAGTCTTTTAATCCATTTTCATTTCCATTCTCCTTAATAATTTCAGAAAAATAATTTTACAGAAAAATTCTTTTCTCGGGCTCTAGACCTCGGAATTCGATTCCGGGCATATGCCGAGTCCCATATTTTTTTGCGGACCCTTCAGGACCGTCAAATCACGGGTCCAGGTCCGTTTGCTAAAAATGTTGACCGAAGTCAACTTTAATCATTTTACAGCCACATTTTGAAAATTTTCACAGAATTTAACATATAATCTTTCCGGCTACGCCCCCGGACTGCGTACGCAAATCGAGGCAAGTAAAAATGACATTTTCAAGGCCTCAGAAGTGCGGAATGAAAGAGAAAATTGGTGATGACCCTTTGGGTTGTCACATTCTCCACCTCTAAAATAACCGTTCGTCCTTGAAAGGACAAAAAAAAGAAGTACTTGAGTCGGAAAATAGATGAGGATAATGGCTCCGCATATCAGACTCGGACTCCCAGGTGGATGCCTCAGGAGGCTGACATCTACACTGGACACGCACTGAAGGAAAACTTTTCGACCTCAACTGTCGAACCTGCCGGTCTAGAATAACTACCGGCTCCTCCTCGTAAGACAGATCCTTGTCCAACTAGACAGTGCTGAAATCTAACACGTGGGCTGGATTGCCGTGATACCTCCGAAGCATGGACACGTGAAACACCTGATGCACGGCTAACAAGCTGGGTGACAAGGCAATTCTGTAAGCCACCTCTCCCACACGATCGAGAATCTCAAATGGGCCAATGAACCTAGGGCTAAGCTTGCCCTTCTTCCCAAATCTCATCACGCCCTTTATAGGCGACACTCGGAGCAAGACCCGCTCACCAACCGTGAAAGCTACATCTCGAACCTTATGATCCGCATAAATCTTTTGCCATGACTGAGCCGAACGAAGCCTGTCCTGAATGATCTTGACCTTATCCAAGGCCTCCTGAACTAAATCTGTATCCAATAACCGAGCCTCTCCCGGCTCAAACCATCCGATTGGAGACCGACATCGCCTAGCATACAATGCCTCATATGGAGCCATCTGAATGCTGGACTGGTAGCTGTTGTTGTAGGCGAACTCTGCTAAAGGAAAATACTGGTCCCACGAGCCTCCAAAATCAATGACACAAGCTCGGAGTATATCCTCCAATATCTGAATAGTCCTTTCGGATTGGCCGTCCGTCTGAGGATGGAACACTGTGCTAAATTGAACCTGGGTGCCCAACTCCTGCTGAACTGCTCTCCAGAAGCGCGAGGTAAACTGCGTATCCCGGTCCGAAATGATAGATACCGGCACCCCATGAAGGCGAACAATCTCCCGGATATAAATCTCAGCTAACCTCTCGGACGAATATGAGACTACCACAGTAATGAAATGCGCTGACTTGGTCAGCCTATCAAAAATGACCCAAATAGCATCAAACTTCTTCCGAGTCATCGGAAGTCCAGTAACGAAATCCATGGTAATTCTCTCCCATTTCCACTCGGGAATCTCAATCCTCTGAAACAAACCACCAGGCCTCTGATGCTCATATTTAACCTGCTGACAGTTCAAACATCGAGCCACATATGACACAATATCTTTCTTCATCCTACGCCACCAATAATGCTGCCGCAAGTCCTGATACATCTTCGCGGCGCCCGGGTGAATAGAATACCGAGAACTATGGGCCTCCGCTAAGATCAACTCTCGAATCCCATCGACGTTGGGCACACAAATGCGCCCTTGCAACCTCAAAACACCATCATCGTCTAAGGTCACCTTCGTGGCACCTCCACGCTGCACCGTGTCTCTCGGGACACACAAATGGGGATCATCAAACTGTCGATCACGGATACGCTCCAATAATGAAGAACGAGCGACCGCGCAAGCTAACACTCTGCTAGGCTTAGAAATGTCCAACCTCACAAACCGATTGGCCAAGGCCTGAATATCCAAAGCTAGCGGTCTCTGGCTGACCGGAACATAAGCAAGACTACCCATGCTGGAGGACTTCCTACTCAATCCATAGGCCACCACATTGGCTCTCCCCGGGTGATACAAAATAGTAACATCATAATCCTTCAATAGCTCCAACCACCTCCTCTGCCTCAAGTTCAACTCCTTCTGCTTGAATAAGTAATGCAAACTCTTGTGATCAGTGTACACCTCACACGTCACACCATATAGGTAATGCCTCCAAATCTTCAAAGCATGAACAATGGCTGCCAAAACTAGATCATGAACCGGATTATTCTTCTCATGGATCTTCAACTGCCTCGAAGCATAAGCAATGACTCTTCCATCCTGCATCAATACCGCACCAAGCCTAATACAGGAAGCATCACAATAAACTGTATAAGGCCCTGAGCCTGTGGGCAAAACCAATATCGGTGCCGTAGTCAGAGCTGTCTTGAGCTTCTGAAAGCTCGCCTCACACTCATCTGACCATCTGAACTGCGCACCCTTCTGGGTCAATCTGGTCATCGGGGCTGCTATGGATGAAAACCCCTCCACGAACCGGCGGTAATAACCTGCTAACCCCAAGTAACTCCGAATCTCAGTAGCTGATGCTGGTCGAGGCCAGTTCTTGACTGCCTCAATCTTCTTCGGGTCCACCTGAATACCCTCTGCTGATATGACGTGACCCATAAATGCAACCGAATTCAACCAGAAATCACACTTCGAGAACTTAGCTTATAACTGACTATCCTTCAGAGTCTGAAGAACCACTCTGAGGTGCTGCTCGTGCTCCTCCTGGCTGCGGGAGTACACCAGAATATCATCAATAAAGACTATCACGAACAAGTCCAAATAAGGCCTGAACACTCAGTTCATCAACTCCATAAATGCTGCTGGGGCATTGGTCAACCCAAATGACATGACCAAAAACTCATAATGCCTATGCTGAGTGCGGAATGCTGACCTAGGGACATCTGATGCCCTAATCTCAACTGATGGTAGCCAGATCTCAAGTCTATCTTCAAAAACACCTTCGCACCCTAAAGCTGGTCAAACAAATCGCCAATCCTCGGCAATGGATACTTGTTCTTTATCGTCACTCTGTTCAATTGCCGGTAATCAATGCACATCCTCATCGAACCATCCTTCTTCTTCACAAATAACATCGGCGTGCCCCAAGGAGAAACACTAGGTCTAATGAAACCCGCCTCCAACAAATCCCGCAACTGATCCTTTAACTCTTTCAACTCTGGCGGGGCCATGCGATACGGCAGAATGGAAATG